>JASAMY010003432.1:0-95803 GCA_030248085.1 Paralinhomoeus sp. GSCO2_6
CCTCTGCTGTCCCCGTCTGCGCCGCTTCTCGCTCGTCTATTCCAACGACGACCTCTTCGCGTCGCCGCGCTCAGTCACGCACGCGACCATGCAACGCCTCGTCCAAGTACGCAGTCACTCTGGCTAGTGACACACACACACAGCACAGGGCGTAGAATCGTGTCCTTTCAGTGCTGCTCGGAATTGACGGGCCTAGAGCTGGTCGACTGCGACCACGTGATGCTGACTGAACTGGTGTCCGCGACGCATCGGGCCATTCACGGCTCCGTGGGACGGCCCGCCGCCGCCGCCGCCGCCGCCGCCGCTGGCAGCAGTCGGCATGTCCGCTTCGCCGTCGACGACTCGACAAGAGCGGGCGGGGATGGGGAGCAGCGGGCGGACGCGCTGACGATCCGCTACTCGGGTTCGGCCAAGTTCCGACATGCGCCCCTCACGCGCGCCGCCAACTGCTGCGGCACCGTCCGCCGCCTCGACCGACAGCACGCCGCCGCGGCCACGCACCACCACCACCACCACCACCAGCAGCAGCACGCGGGCCCCAACCTGGGTCATCAGCAGCAGCAGCCCCTACTGCCCCCTTCCTACTTGGTCGTCATACCACGCGTCTGCACCAGCTGACGACGCACGCCACACGTTCACCACACCACGATAGTGCAAGTGCAAGGACCTGCGATTCTCTGTACATACGGCCATCACGCGTACAAGAACGTGCAGTCATCGTATAGGGAAGGTGCGCGTGCTGCTCGTCCACGCCTTTTGCCCCACCGTGCACCATACGTTCGTTGTTGTTCCACTGTGCGTACCTACGTTTCCTAATGTACCAAGCAAAAAGTCAGGTTGGAGATGACGATTGCAAGGTGTCTCTCCGCCGCTCAACATGTTTTCACTCATGCTTTATTCGTGCGAATGCAGGGCATGTGTAGATGCCAGGACTAGTTTGAGCATCTCACTCACAAATAGTGCTCAGGCATTATACTTTCAACCTCTCCTTACCCAGAGCCTTATTGGAGGTTCACCATTAGAGATGGGGCAGTATTGGATGATTTAAGGTAGGCTAAACGTGTGTTCAGAGCGACGGCAACCGTGGAATGGAATCGGTGCGTCTGCACTCAAGAGCAAGCCCCTCTCGACCGACAGTCGGCGTCGAGAACGGGACGTCTGGTTGTGCGCGAGAAGTGGTTGCGCAATCGAAAGAAGAACAAATGAAGAGTTTCACTGCCGCGTGTCTCGCCCGTGGCTGACCCGTAGCCCGGGGCGCCGTCGGTCGCTGCCCTGGGGTCGCATCAACCTGCGCCGTCGCCCCCCTCCCTCCACGAACGAGAAGAACGACGACGACAGCCGACAAAGGACGGGCCAAGCAAGCGGTGGCCGGTTGTTCTCGTCGCCGACTCGCAACGTGCTTGGCTCGTCGCAATTCGACTACTCAAGCGCGCCCGTGGGGCAGCCAAACGCCGTTGTACGATGCCTCGTCGTACACTGGCGCGCGCGTTGCGCGCGTGCAACGCGCGCGACTCGCCGCAGTCAGACAGCAAGCACGCGCGCCGACGCGGGCGCGCCGCCGGGGCGCGAGGAGACAGACCAGTTCGAGTCGGCGCCCGCCGACGCCGACGCCGACTCTCCCTTCTCCGACGCCGACGCCGCCGTTGCGCAGTCGCGTCGTCGCCGTCGTGGCGCTGAAAACAAGAACGGGCCCCCACCGACCCAATTTGGCGCAAGTCGCGAAGACGACCCGCCCGCAGCCGCCGCCGCCGCCGCCGTCGTCTCGTAGGTAGTGAAAGTGCGCCGAGGTGACCGGGGTCGAGCAAAAAGTCGATCGACGTCCGAATTCGGCGCTCGGCGGCGCTCCCTGCGGCACAACGACCGACAGCCATGGAGCATCATCAGCAGTTCGCCTTTGAACAGCATCAGCCGCTGGCACACACCATGGCCGTCGACCTCTTCAGCGCCGCCGCGAAGGCGCAGACGGACGACGTCGAGAGGCAGTTCGACGACTGGCTCAAGGTATGCATACAACGTGCGTCTATGAAGCTTCATCGCTGTTTCTTTGTGTGAAATGGCAGTTGTGCAAACTGCGCAATGGCTTCCAGTATTGTTACACTCGGCGAACTGACTGACTACTAAGTTGTTTGCTGAACTGGCGATTACCGTTTTTTTTTTTTTTTTTTTTTTTTTTTTTGGGGGGCAACTGCCGGATGGAGGTGTAAAACAATTAGCGTCTTTGGTTGAAAAAATTCCATTACACACAGGTCACTTCACACGGTACTCACAACTCAGAATGCGGTCCAGGATTGTCGTTGTGGGAACTGAAGTCTCAAGCTGAGTGTTCATTGGCGGCTTTGTAACGGACAGTTTTCTTTCTAGAGAATGGAGAAGTGCGAGACGGAGAGCGGTTGGCCCCAGTGGTGGGGCGGTGCGCAGCCGCTGGCCGAGTCGCCGTCGACGCGCACCTGCTCCATGGAGTCGCAGACGCCGGACGCGCTGCCGCTCGCGCTGACCAGCACGCCCGCCGCCGCGACGACGGACAGCTACACGCTGCGCTTCAGCGCCTCCAGCTGCAGGGGCTCCTCCTACGCCAACAGCCTCGACGACGCCTCATGTTAGCGCCATCTTCCTCGTCCGTTGTTTACACACGCGCTCAGAGCAGAATCCGTCGACGAACACTTGGACTAGCGACGACATGTACGCGTGAGCACCAGCAGAACGGCGAGAAAAGTGCATTCTAGTGAGGCCGCGCTCGACGGGCACGAACCAACTGGGCGGACTCTTCTCAAACGGCCGGCCGCTGCCGTCGACGCTGCGCGAGAAGATCATCCAGCTGAGCGCGGCCGGCGTCAAGCCGTGTCAGATCTCGCGCTCCTTGAAGATCTCCCACGGCTGCGTCTCCAAGATCCTCTCCAAGTAGGGCGCTATCCGTCAGCTCCGTCGACCGCAGCGTGTTGGTCGCAACTCCCACTCGGTGCTGCAGATTCCGAGACACGGGCTCGATCGCGCCCGGCAAAATCGGCGGCTCCAAGCCCAAGAAGTCGCTGCCGGAGGTCGTCACGGCCATAGCCGTCTCCCAGTACTACAAGCCGTCCATGTACTCGTGGGAAATACGCGGGCGACTGTTCACGGATCGCATCTGCACGGAGCTCAACGTCCCCTCCGTCTCCTCCATCAACCGGTGCGCTCTCATCAACCACAAATCAATAAACGCTTGCCGCAACACACGGCCCCAAAGCGCTGGATGTTGTAGAATTATCCGCACGAAATTGTTACCGGTGGACGGCAGCAGCGTTCTTGCAGGGCCCTACCTGGTACCCGGATGGGAAGGCAGCCGCGACTTGCGCGAAGCGCGCGAAGCTCGGTGCGCGAGGCCGAAGAGGGCCGCCTGCGCCAGTCGTCGACGACCAACGCCTGCATCAGTTCGTCGACGCCGCACCTGGGCGTCCCAGAGCCAACCGCGGTCATCGCCGCACGCGCGCCGCCGCCGCCTCTCTCGACCGAGGCTGTCGACGTCGACGCGTTCGAAGTCGAGTGCGTTACCGCCGAGTGCAGACGCAGCAGCAGCGTTTGTTGCCTCTCGGAAACTTGCGCAGGTGCATCAGCAACGTCGGTGTTTGATGAATTCAGTGTCGGCGACGACGCTGTCGTTGGAGCAGCAGGAGTGGCGACTGCTGTCGGACAGCGTCCTGCCAGCCATGCTCATGCAGGGCTTCGGCCGCTTCGACTTCGGCCAAGACGACGACTCGGCGCTCGTCCACTGCTGACTGCTTCGTTCTACTCGGCGTGATGTAGCACTCCAATGCGCTTTCTCTTCGGATTGGAGAAAAAGAGAGAGAGAGAGAAGGAGAGAAAGAACTGGAGAGAGAGGGAGCAAGACTAAGATTTAGGCGCAATGTACGGAACGTAGCCTCTGTTTTTTTTTCGCTCGTGATCCTCGGCATTTCTGTGTTACGTTGAGCGCGCGTGTCCTTCTCTGCCTGACACGCGGAAAGGCGCGCTAGTACGCCAATGATTTATAAATGCGGCCAAAACGAGTTCGCTCAGCCTCGTCGCATAGCGATGGGTGTGCTGTGCAGGCAGGACTGTTTGTTGTTCCGCTCTTTGTGAACAGCGATTCCAGAAAAGAACACTGATAGCGCAGATGCTCGATAGAAGCCCCCTGCCAATGGTGCCCCGGGGGGGCAAGAAATACCATCGATCTGCGTTATACAGGGACACAAATCCCGTAGTGTTATGTAAAAGTGGTGTGGTGTACACTGTACACAGTTACACACATTAATGAATGACATTTCAGCTACTTTGAACTGTTAATCGCATAAGAAACGCAATACAATTCTAATAGTGCCCCCAGGTAAAGAAAAGTTGAAAGCATAGTGCCCGGGGGCACTATTGGAGGATTTACGGTAGTGCCGTTTGCCCCCGGTCGTTTCCCCCTGCCAAATTTTTTTTTAATATTTTAAATATTTTAATAATACGACAACGAAAATTTCGCATTGAGCAAAAGCGACCTGTCTGAGCTGTCTCTGCCCAGCAGCATGCGATACATTCACAAAAAAATGAACACCGCGTGGAAGTTGCAGAGACAGCACGAAGCACCTCTGCCCTCCGCCTCAGGCAAGGGAATCCATCCGCAGACGTCTCCCCCGGGCACCTTTTCACAGGCCGAAGCGGAGGGGAGGACGTGCTCAGCCCGAGAGCTGAGGTGCTGGAACCCCAAACCAGCTGCACCAACCCCGAAGGGATGGGAGTTAACTTTTCCGCACGGTAGTGCATTGTTGCTTTTAAAACACTACTATATATACCCAGAAAGGGGATTGCAACAATTATTCAGCGGGTTTAAACTTGGTGAGCATCGCGCCGAGTCCCGTCGGAAATCGATAGAATAAAATCTGACGAAATTTTGTTCGTCAGCTTCCCGAGCTCTTCGTTGAAAACCTGCGTTACGACATGTACTGATGCTGCGAACCCGTTTTGCAACTGTTTCACAGCACTTACCACATCGAAATACACGTGTCAACCTCTTTTAGAAGCCACGCTCAAATGAATCCTGCTAACCCACGTCTTTCCCTCGCCAGCCTGGACTACCGCGGTGCTCTCGGTCAAGAGTAGAGTATGTATGGTATGGAGATACAGTACATAGATACACTGAATCTGCTTTTCAGAGCCTACTTGCAATTCGTTTACCAGCAGGTTCTTCTTCGACGAAGCAAGCAGTCTCGTCTCGATCGACGTACTTGACTTGACTTGACGACACTTGACTTGACGTACTGCGAAACTTGACGAGCTCTGCCTCCGCGGCACCGTCCACCCACCCAACGAGGCGGCCCGTGGTACTAGTAGTCGGCTTCGTCCGTTGGAAGCGTCGTGGAGGCCGTGCGAAAGATCAACCGCAGCTTCCCGCAGTCTGCTAGCTTGCCGAGGACGGCAGGCGTCCGTCCGCCTGCGGCACCTGTACCTTCTGTATAAAATCACGTGTCACTCACTGCCTCAAAAGTGACGTCGAGTACATTGTCAGCTGTCACCGGTCGCTCAAAAGGAGTGGACGACAGCAACTCCGCTATCAGTTCCTCCCACCCAAACGGCGGGCGGATACAACTACCGAAAATCCTCCAATAGAACCACACCCCCCTCCAATAGTGCCTTGGGGTACGGCAAGGTTGAAATAATTGAGAAGTAATCTGCGCCCACGAGGTTAGATGCGATTCGTAGTGTTGCTGTGTCAGCCTGGAGATTGTCATGTCAAGTTAAGGAACGCCAGGTCGTTAAACCTTATTTTTGACACCACCACACAACACAACCCATGACCGTGAACAATTACGAAAATCTGGCGTTCAATATCACTAGGGTGTTCTTCACCCCGCGAGGGAAGGTGGAGGGAGAGCTCGAATCCCGTATCACATAGGTAAACGTAGAACTTTCATTCCAAGGTTGATGCCCAGAGCTCTCCTCTGGATCCGCTGCTGTAACTGTCGCTCTCGAGGCCCAGTCGAAAGCGGAGCTGATACAGGACCAGTGCAGCAGCAACTACAGGCACTGAACCTCTCAAAGTCAGTTGCAAGAGAGGGGTCGGCTTGAGGATCGCGCTCGTGTCGTTGCTGAGAAGTTTTGAACTTGCGTGGCGCGCGCAACGCGACAGGCTGACGAGACGGCGACGACGATTCCGGTTGTTCCGCGCGCACGCCGCAACTGAACCGCTCCCCCCCCCCCCATAACCCGTCTGACTCACTTTGCGGCTCATAAGAAAGTCAACGCCACTGTGCGTGCGCGTGGGCGTTTGGAGACGAGCGAGTTTTATCGAGTGGTGAGGAAACCAGAAGGAAAGGCAAGTCAAGCGGAAACGTTCTGCACCGCGTGGCGTTGACAGTACAGACAGACTGTGATATAGTGTTGCTGCTCTTCTTCTTGGGCTGTATCTCATCGTCACATTACCATGCTGCTCCTTTTGTTCGTCTTCTTTATCGGGCTTGGCAATGCCGCCATAGACACCGACATCGTCGAGCTCTTGGTTGAAAGTCGGTTCCTTCGACTGTGGGGCTCGCTGTTAGTGTTCTCTTTTAGTTTTATTTTTTTTGTTTCAGAAGTAAAGTCCCCAAAAACGATGGAAAAAACGCGCGTCAGGCGCCAGAGCGGCGCCACGGCCAGCAGGAGCAGTCTCGACAGCGACTTCATTCTAACGCTTCCCGTCGTCATTCTAACGCCCAAAAAAGACGGACGCAACAGTGTGACAAAAGAGGACTTGCTGTTGCACGTGGACCTGATGCAGTCAGTCGTCACAATGCCGATTGAACTGTCTGGCCAGTGGGTTGACTGCTTTTCAGCTTTTCAGTTCTAGACGTTAACTTGTATGTACTTAAGGTGGCTCTGTAGTGGCTGTATTTCATGCGCGATGAGTTCACTTGCAGGAATTGGACACTGAGCGACTTGTGTGTCAAACCTCCAGGTCCGCCAAGCAACTTCCCAGGTGACATGAGTGCGAATATGCTGAACAGAATCATGCCCTGCATGTACATCACGCCGGTCGACTGTTTCTGGGAGGGCTCGAAGGCGCTGGGCCCCCATCCGCCCGTCTACCTGGAATCGTTTGTCGGCAACTTTCTGCCTGCTCTCAAAAACTCGCAGATCTCTTGGAAGAGCATGGACCCCCAGAGTTTCATAGAGCAAATCAGCGTCATCGCCCCTCTGGGACCCATGAAAGATGCTTTCGACAGGGTGAGAGCGACGGTGTGCATGGTTTCGTTGTCGTGTTTAAATGCGAGAGCGTACTCAGGCGGGCCTGGGGGCGGCGTACCAGACGCGGCCATGCATCGAGCCGCTCGACATCGAGTGCCCCACGACGGCGCCCAACGCCTTCCACTGGTGCGAGGCACTCGACAGCCTCCTCGCCGTCAACGCCTCCGCCGACGGCGTCGATGTGCCCTTCGTCTTCCTCGAAGAAGTACGCTCCTCTTTGGCTCTGACGATTCTACAGTGTATTCTGAGTTCAGGAGGCAATCATGAACTGTGGCCAACTGGCTGACTTCTACGATCGGCGAGCCAAGGAACATGGCATCGCGTTTCTCGACAAGGTGCTTGAAGAGCTTGACCGCAAACGACGACGCAAGAGGTTAGAGCTGTCGACAGCGTAGTCGTTAGATTCGCAAGTCGATGTGTTTGCAGTCAACGAAATGGAACAATTCCAGAGATAATCCTAGCGGAATGGACACGCGTCTTCTTCGCCGACGTCGACAACGACGACACGCCAACCGAGCGAAAACGGAGGAGGCGACGCCGACCCGTACTACTACGAGAACTACGGCGGTGACGACTTTTTCGGCGACGACCGCTACGCGTCCTGCTACCTCGAGAAGCTCACCTGCCTCAAATACAAGTACAGTGTACGACTGAACGCAACAGTTCGAGCGAGCCCATCACGTGGACCCAAAGTAAAACGTTCTACAAGTGGATGCACGAGAATCCGCACTTGTGGAAGGTCTACATCGACGAGACTCTTCACCCCGTCTATCCAAACTACGGCGAGGTGCTGGCCAAGGGCTGCGACGGCATGGCGAGCAAACTTCTGAACTGGCCGCCCGACTTGATTCTGGGCGGCGTGGGCGCTGGCGACACGGAGAATGCGATCAGCGCTGAGTCGCTGCGGACTGTGACGCTCATTTCGAGCTCCTACGAGATCCAACGCCGAGGCCGGGTGAGAGGAGATTGGTGTGCGGCGTGACACAGCTGGCCTTAATAGATACATAGCGTTCAGAAAACGAAAACGAATCTCAGAGGGTGGAGCGCCGCGAAGGCGTCCCAACTGCAGACAAACTGGCACCAAGCTTTCGCCAAACTAATCAGCGAGGAACTCAGTGTCGAAGGCCTGTACCTGCCTCATACATGGAAACTTGTCAAAGCAATATTTCAAGCTTAGCTAACCTATTTTTGGCCTGTGTTACTATAGGGTGTTTTTTTTAAACTGCACAATTTATTTTTTGAATAACTTTCCATTCCCTTATCCGATCACCGTGAAATTTGAACCAAAGACGCCCAAGACTTTAGGGTTTTGTATAGAAAAGGAATTTTCGAAATCGGATTTGTATCCATGAAGTAATGGTCGTTTGAATGCGAGGTCCAAATTTCCTCATTTTGACTGGGGGCTCTCACGCTCTCACATGCTCCTCTTCTTGGCCAATCTGCTAAAAGCTTGGGGATGGGTGCGAAATTGAGCTGCCTACAAGATGGCATTAACCTTTTTAAGCCAGTTTTGGAATTGGCAGTATAACTGGACAAATTCAAATGTGAGGCTAAATCACGCATGGCTGAGCCTTTTGTCACCAAAATGCTTTCTTTAAAGTCTGAAATGAACATCCGAAAAACAACGATTGCACAGAATGTACTGTCAATCGAATGAGTAAGCTGAGGCGGTTCTAAGCCACCCATTTTTTACAGAATCTAACAACCTTTAATTTTTAGAGTGTTGTGGAGAAAATTTGATTTTCAGTGTTTTGATCTGCAACTTTGCACGCATAAAAACTGGCTCGAAAAGGTTAATGCCATCTTGTAGGCAGCTCAATTTTGCACACATCCACAAGCGTTTAGCAGATTGGCCAAGAAGAGGAGCATGTGAGAGCGTGAGAGCCCCCAGTCAAAATGGGGAAATTTGGACCTCGCGTTCGAACGACCATTACTTCATGGATACAAATCCGATTTCGAAAATTCCTATTCTAGACAAAACCCTAAAGTCTTGGGCGTCTTTGGTTCAAATTTCACGGTGATCGGATCAGGGAATAGAAAGTTATTCAAAAAATAAATTGTGCAGTTTAAAAAAAACACCCTTTATATACAGGAAAACTCTATGTTTTAATTGATCCGCGGAATTCAAATTCTAAGAGAAAACGCGACGCACTCCCAAATGTTTGTGTTGCAAATTCCAAGATTCTATAAAACGTAAAAAAACCGACGCAGACACGCGAAAACCCAAACCAAACGGAGAGCACAGAACCAAAAGACGACAGGTCAAAAAACGTTCAGGGAAGCAAGTCACTCTAAACAGTCGTTCGCTTATGAAACCGATCCTATGCACGGTGAACCGAGGTGCTGCCTGCTGGCCCTCAACCTTAGCCTACTTCTTTGGTGGACTCCAGTGTTCTCCGCAACGCTTGTTCCCTGCTTCCTTCAACTTGTCCAGTACCTGTATGACACCACGGTGTGTGGCGCAATTAATTCTGTTTCGCTTTCACGTGAGGGTTCGCTACTAGCCTCTTTGGGCCACTGGTCGTCGACGTTCCAGCCGAGACAGTCGCCCTCGTTCTCCTTCTTGAGAAACGCCAGCAGCTTGTCGAAGTACTCGAGGAAGGGCGCCGCGCTGAGCTCGCCGCTACCGTCTGCACGATCAGTTTGGGGGGGGGGGGGGTTCTGGGGCCACAACGGCACTACTCTCGAGCGTGACTTACCGGCAGTAATTTTACTGAGCACAGTGGGCCAGGGCACGCTGCGGCCGAGCTCCATCATTTCGGCCAGCTTCGCGCCCGCTGCCTTGTTCTTATGGATGTTACACCTGAACAATTCCCCTTCGTGACCGGCCTTGTCGCACATGCCCTTGAAGAGCTGGAACTGTAGCACGAACGCGAAGAAGTATCTGAAGGATAAGCGGGCGTATGTATGTATGCGACGCTGGATGTACGCGCGTCTGTCGCAACCTGGCGTAAGGCGTGTTGCTGAGCACGTGATACTTTGCCGCGGCGTCGAAGTGCTCCTCGGTTCTGGGCACTGGCGCTTTAATTCCCTGAAACTGATCGCTGTGAACGACGGCTCGGCTTGGATTCGAGCGGAACATCACCGGAACAAACCTGGAACTTGTTCCTCATCGCCCACCATTGTGCATTCATTTCCTCCCACTTGATACGACCGTCGAAGAGCTTGTAGCGGTAGGCGTCGATGATAAAAGAGAATGGTATAAACGCCACCTTGTCTAGAGCCTGCAAGAGCTTCGTCTGTGCCATGCGGACGAATACAGCCATATGGTTGTGGTGCACACCTGCTTGAGCAAGTAGTTGATGTCGGCTTTTTCGTTAGCCTCATAGCTTTCATCGAGGAGCTCGATCTGCTTGAGGTAGGAGGGTGTCAGCGCCGACAAGGCGACGGCGTCTCCAAGCGCCTCGTGGAACCCCATATTGGGGGCCTGTCTAAAAGTCGTCGTCGCCTCTCACGCATACCGTATAGTTCTAGAGACAAACAGATGCCACGTGTACCGACCGAAGGGCAAACTCCTCGCGCTCGGCGAGGTACATGAAGTACTCGATGTGGCCCATCTCGTGGTGGACTTTGTAGAGCGAGTCCGACTCCACGGGCGTGCACATGAGAATGCGGTAGTCCTGCTTGTTGTAAAAGTCGATCGCGTAGCCGTAGCAGTCGGCGTTCGGCTTCTCGGACAGATCAAAGATGCTGTCTGTAAAAGCGCGAACTGGTCAATTCAGTCGGATCAATGACTCCCGTGCCTTTGTAGAAGTTTTCAGGCATCGGCTTCAGATCGAGCTCTTTGAAGAAGTGTTCTGCCGTCTCGTAAATTTTTGTCGGCGTCCACTTCTGGGCTTGCATCGCCTCCGTGACGACGTCCCGTTTGTTTTCGTACGGGGCAGTAAAGTCCCACGTGTGCATGAAATGGTCGTTGTTCCTGAAACAGGCGCGGCACGTCATTTGTCGGCCGTGAATCGGGCGTCTCGACGTGAATAAACGCACAGACCATAAATTTCCTAATAGTCACCCGTGGGGTTGTAAACCTCAAAATTTCGAACGGTAAAGCAATTTTTCCAGTGCATAGGTACGCGCATACGTAAATTTTGGTGTATTTCATTGCTTTTGAGAGGTATATACATAATACATATACATTTTATGGTATAATACATGGGGCCGAGAAGGTGCGCCTCCATCATGGAGCTGGTGACGGAGTGTGGGGCGGATTCGCGGTAGTGGTAGTAGAGCTTGCGACGGACGTAGGCGTGCAGCTGCTCGTAGAGCGGCATCAGCTCGTGCATCAGGCCCTCCAGCATCCCCTCGAAGTCCTGCACCTCGAAGTCGCTCCTCCAATACGCGCCCATGTCCGCGTGCTGGTTGTAGTCTGAATGCGTCAAGCGGTTTTCGCGACCCCGCTCGCGGTCGGTCGCTGACCTAGTCGGCAGCCCTCGTTTCCCAGCTCGAACATCTCCTTGTACTTGGGCTTCGCCACCTTGACCGCGTCGCGCCAAGCCGTCCACAGGTAGAGGCGCTCCTTGGGGTCCCTGCTTTCCTTCATGCGATCGTCCAGCTCCCCCTGCTCCGTCCAGCCGTCCGGGCAACCCGCTGCCGGATACGACCCTGCACAGGATCACCGACCGAAATTACAATAGATACAAGCCTACGCGTGCGCAGCTACATGTGACGCATACCTCCTTCGACGTACGGGCAGACGGTGCTCTTTGTGTGTATTCTGAGCAAGTCTCGCTCAAGCTGATCAAACCGTGTCATCTTATCCGCCGGTAAGTTGCTGGTTCCGAGATTCGAAATTAGCTTGAACTGCCGCTTTATGGAAGGATCGCTAAAACGGCGCCGTGTAATCAACACGAACTTGACACAGGCGAACAAACTCTAGGAACTTCATTTCGCGGAGGTCGAACTTTGCAGCGGAGCAGGCCATGTCTTTCTCTACTTCTGTGAGAGCGATCTCTTTTTCTCCAGCCAGTTTGTCTGCTGCTACGTCCTCTGTGTCCGCTAGTGCGTCCCAATCGGCTCTCCACTATAACAATTTTATTTTGGGCAAGAGTGCATGCCTACAGTAAGTAATGTGTCTGCTCGAAGTCGTAACGCTTTACCGATTCTTGGTATGCCTTTAGCATGGCCTTGTTGTATTCACCGAGAAAGCATTGTATGTGCTCCTTATTGCCCAGGATGCAGTCGTTCAGCTTGTTTGGGCACGTTCGGCATCTGCCGAGCGCTACCGTCGCCAACAGCACAGCGAACGGCAACAGACAGCAAGCGTCGCGCTTCCACATGATCACTGACTCGCTGCACCCCAACGCAGACCACTATTCAGTTGTCCACACGAAAAAAAAGGAAATCGGCTTTCTGAACCAGACAATTTCTTCGGCCTTCCAGCAAGCGTAACGTTGATTGTGGTGAGCACGCTTCAGAGGACGAATAAACCTGTCGATGTTGTTGATTGGGCCGGTCGGATGTGGGACAAATTTCAGAATAGCTCCGCTCGCTTGACATATACCTTGCCTTCTACCTGTTGGTGTACCGTGTATTTTTTTCTAGAGCGCCGTGCACACACGCGCGCGCGCGCGCACTCACACACACACACACACACACACATACACACACACACACCACACACAAAAACACACACACACAAGCACGCACAAACACACACACACACACACACACACACACACACACACACACACACCACACACACAAACACACACACACAAGCACGCACACACACTGTTCTATGTTTATCCATGTTTAGAAATGAGCATGCTCCTGCCTGAGCATGCTCCTGCCGATGCTTCTGTTGACAGACACGCTTTTGGTTCACTGTTGTGGTTGGTAGCTGTAGGACGAGGCAAGTGCGGTGTATCTATCGAACAGGACAAAGAATGACAAAAAGGGCAATGCACTGTGGCTGTGGTCAAAACAACACAACACACATGCATGCGACATGCACACGTGAGATGGAACGGTAGATCGTAGTTGGTCATTTTAAAGTTGTCGCTCACCAAAGATAACACAAACACGCAATGCGGCTACAATTCAAATTTAACGTCTGCGCCAAGGTCGCTTGTTCCCGTAGCGCGCAAACGATGGGGACGTTCGTGAAGGCGGCCGTGGTCGCGTTGTTCGCCGTGCTCGGCACCTACTGGTACAAGGGCGGCTTCGAGACGCTGACGAAGACGCCGCGCGATCTGAATCCACAATACGACTACATCATCGGTTGCTGTCTTCTCGTGCTTCTTGAGTGAAAACGTCAGCCAGCGCTGTCCGCTCAGCGGGCGGCGGCACTGCGGGCTCGGTGCTGGCGGCGCGGCTGTCGGCGTCGGGTCGACACTCGGTGCTCTTGCTCGAGGCGGGCGGCGAGGAGTACGCGCTACCTTACTCGCACGTGCCAGGTTCTCTCTCTCTCTCTCTGCTCTCGTGCCATGGCCGCGTAGGAAGAGTCGGCAGTGAGGAGAACGCGCACCGCACGCACAGCGCTCGCCCCCTTCCTCCAGCGCACCGCCATGGACTGGCAGTACGAGACGGCGCCCCAGGAGGCCAGCCTCAGGTCCCTGCACAACAACGTGAGCTGACGCGCGTGCGTCGATGACGACAGCTCAACAAGTGTACACGTAATACGCGCGACGGTCTTTTAGACGGTCTTCCTGCCACGCGGCAAGGGTCTAGGCGGCACGAGCGTCATCAACTACATGATCCATGCGAAGTATAGATAGTGATGCCAATCTGCGAGCTTGCCTGCGTGCGTGCTTGCGTGCGTGCGTGCGTGCGTGCGTCACATTGTGAAGGAAAGGCGCTCGTTCACCACGTCACGTCACGTCCAGAGGCGACAGACGCGACTTCGCCGACTGGGGAGAGTTGTGGAACGAGAAGGTCGTCAACGCCTACTTCAAGAAGATAGAGGAGAGTGAAGGTGCTTAACCCTAGGCTGTATTTTGGAAATAAGTTTGGAACCAAACCAGGTCGTCCTGTGGCAGGTAGTCAACGGGACGGCTCGGTCCGGTCGCGTCCGTCGCCTGTCGTTCATCCGATTAGCGAGTCCCTCAGACAAGCCGCTAAAAATCAGGGCTTTCGTCTTGTCGAAGACTACAATTCGGATAGAGATTTGAGTCAGAACGGTTATTAGCGGACCAGTGCCAGATGACATGTATCGCATGTAATATAAACGCTTTCAGTGTTGGGCACCGCACGGTTCAGCGTGGATGAGAGCGGGCGGCGCATCAGCACCGCTTCAGCCTATCTGCGGCCCTCCATGCGAAAGAACGCCAATTTGCACGTCGTCACTGGCGCCAGAGTCGTCAAGGTACCGTCGCATGTGTACACAGTCAGCCTCGAAATCGAATAACTCGACTAGTATTTAACTTGAGATGTTTTGTACATTTGTTCGAGCTCGAGAAGTCGAACTTCGCCTGACATGAAATATTTTTCGGCAAATTCCAACAGATCCGTCCGACTCCGAGTCATCATCCTGTGTTGACTGTATCGTTTCAACTCGTTTGCCTGGACTATTTTCGCCTCACCTTCGCTTCACGGTTTAGGTGTCGTTTGACGAAGGGGGCAAGGCGGTGGGCGTCGACTACTTGTACGAGGGCCAGCTGAGACGGGTGCTCACCAACCGGGAGGTGATCCTCTCCTGCGGCGCCGTCGACTCGCCCAAGCTCCTCTTGCTCAGTGGTCTGGGACCGAAGAAGCAGTTGGAGCAGCTCAAGGTCCCCACCCTCGAATCTGACTTGTGACCGGGTCAGGCGGGCCGTGTGTATACGTTGGGGGGGAAGGGGGGGGGGGTCCCACAGGTAGATGACCACAACGGGGAAATTTTGCGTCAAAATCACGTCAAATTTCAACATAGGGCCAAAAATGGGGTTTGATCACCGTTACGAACTTACCATTTGTTTTATGCTAAAGAAACACTGGAACGGGCACACAAACACTCACTTTATCAATTTTGACTGCTTGAAATACTTAAACTTTTGAAATATCTCGGTGGGGGGGGGGCTTGATGTCCTTCTGCGGGGGGGGGGGGGGGCGTTCCCCCAGTTATAGGCATGCCACCCCTTATAGGTATTCAGTCGTTTTTCAGCATACTGGCGCATTCAGATCTCGACAGTTGCACACTCGCCAATGGTTGGGCAAAATCTGCAGGATCACTTTGGCTGCTGGGAACAATTCCAGACGTCTGATACAGGCGCCACTGCCAATTTCGCGCTCTTTGATTTACTCGTTGGTTTTGCCAAGTATCTAATGCTTGGAACTGGTGCTTTCTTTTTCGACTTCCTACCTCTTAGTCTTTCAGTGCCATTCTGAATGCTCTTTGCAGGCATATTCTCGTACCCAGCCATTGAACTGTTGGGCTTCGCTCACTCTGGTCTTACTGAAACGGCTCAAACCGACTTACAGATTTTCGTGGCTCCTTCTGACCCTACCCTGGATGGACGAATGCACTATCTTGTGAACGGCGACCCGAAGGTGTTTTTCATAGCTAAATTTAAATGGTTAAAATTATGTCGTTATAGCGTCTGTCAGCAGCACGGCAGAAGCTGGATGCTGGCAACAGGCTTGTCACTGTCTTGACGGTGCTGACTCGGCCTCAAAGCAAAGGACAAATCACACTAGAAAATGTGGAACCAATGTCGGATCCAATCATTGACCCCAAATATCTGACTGACAAAGGGAACAGCGACGTCAACACTCTCGTTAAAGGTTGTAGTGCCTCAGCTCAGCTGCAACTCAGTCGTCGTACAGACGTAACTCAGTTGTTCAGGAATGGAAATCGCCAGGAAAATCGTATTGGACAAGAGCATGACAAGACACAATATGAGGTAGAAACACGTACCTATCGTTGCTGTACTTTCCAGCTGCAGACTTGCTGATTCGCAAGCTTTCCAGTGCGACGCAAGGCGTGCCTCCACAGTGCGAGAGCTCCAAAGAAAGCGCTGAGGAATGCCTAGTGCGCTCGCAATGCGTCCCATTCTATCATATGTTCGGCAGCTGCAGAATGGGCACGGCCATTGACACGTCAGTCGTTGACGACCGTCTCAGGTGGGTGGAGCACCTACTGATTGACTGGTACCGCGTAGTGCACCTCCCAATGAATAGGGCAGCGGCATGGCCTAGTGGTAAAAAAACTGGCCTCTTGCGCGCAAGGTCCTGGGTTCGATCCTTGATGGCGCCACTAGATCGAGGACTTCCCTTTCCATGGATTTTCTCGTGCCATCGCTGCCCTAGATTACAGATGGCGTTCTTCCGAAAGTCTTCCGCTAATTATACGGCTGTAGACGGGAAGGCGTCATGGAGATGGGTAGGCTGCATGGGCCATTGACGGCCTCCTATCGTCGCCCCAAATCCAACGACAACAACAACAATCCCAATGAATGAGCGAGACATGCAAGTTCAGAGTGCACGGAGTGAGCGGTCTACGGGTCGTGGACGCGAGCGTCTTTCCTACATCGCCCTCCACTAATATCGCAATCCCTGTGGTCATGGTGGCTGAGCGCGCCGCCGACCTGATACTCGAAGATGCCGAGCATAGTTAGGTGTGCGAGAGAAGTGAATATCCATTATAGTTGCTGTTATTTCGGGTTTTGTCGGTGTGGGTAGTGTTGTTAAGTGTTATCGTCGAGTTACGATTGGTGAATGTTATGGTGTGTGTCGCTCGTGCGTGCACTGACGCCAACGCTAATTCCAGAGTCAGAGACTAACAACAACAACAGACGAGCAGGGGCAGCAACAGATAGGTGGTTACTGCGAGTCAACGTGTGTGTGTGTCGGGCACGTGGGGGAGGGGCGTGTCTCAGTAGCGCGGCGGAGGTCCCCGTCCGCCGCCCATAGGCGGCATGGGTGGTCCCCCATGGCCCACGGGCCGAGGCATGCCCGGTACGGTGATGGCGACATCGATGAAGTCGCCGATCTCGAACTTGCACTGGTGCAGCGTCTTGGCGTCGTCCACGCCGCGACTGCCGTTGCACGTGCTGCCCACCTCGCGCATCATGTAGCGCGGCGAGAATGACTCCGGACGGACTGTGACAGCAGAGCCGCGTCGTCGCCCACGAGCGCACGCGCACGCACGAACTCAGCTCACCGATGGCGAACTCGAACAGCGTGCCCCGCCGGCGCGCGTCCACGTTCACCTCCTTGATCAGGGTCATGAGCTCGCGCAGAGAGCAGTCCACCCTGGAAATTAAAAAAATTAATGAACGGCGGGCCATCAATTACGCTCAGACCAGGTGTAGATCTGCAGCTCGTTGGGCGGCACGTTGCCTCGCGCGTACTCGCTGATGGGATTGTGTCGGGCGCTGGCGCAGAACACGCGCAACAGCAGCGGACAGACCTACACGAATACCCGCCCAGGTAGAACAATACAATGTAGAATAAAAACAAGATTTACGAAACAGAAATTTTTATGGAACCTTTTCTCTATCGACGGCAACCTCTTCTTGGTGCCGCTCTTCCACTTGAGAACCGACGCCCATCGGTGGTGCGTACATTATTCAGTTTGGTTCGGTTAGGAATTTTCGTTTTCTTTTTAGAATTTTGCCGTCTGTCTGCTAAAAGAAGGCAGAGCCACGTATAGACCCCAAATGGGAGTAGAGGACGGCTTCGTCTATCTCTATCCTGGGTATGTAGGTAAGCAAGCGTACCTGTTGCAGCAATTACACGAAACGCAGTTTTTTTTTTGAAATCCTTGTTCAGCAAGAACAAAAACACTAGCAACAACAACAACAACAAAACAACAATAAGAGAACCAGAAGAATCCAATAACCGTAACGCAACAAACGTCCCTGACAATGCTCTCACACAACAGTGAATCACAAAAAGCACATTACTGAACTGCAACAAAATACTCATGCTTTACGCATGGGCCCGTAAGAAAACACGCGCGCACTCCAACCGCGTGGACGATACACAACGGTACACGTTTGCACTTTCCGCCTGGCGTAGGCGAGCGGTGTTGGTTCCGAGAAGCTATTAATTTCCGAAATGCGTGCGTGGCCAATATTTATTTGGCGTAGGCGGTCCGCCATCGGTGCCAGAAGACGCCCGAGAAGAGGACGGCCATGAGGCAGCTGAAGATGGCGGCGGCGACGAGGAGGCCGAAGCTCGACTCCGACAGGCAGACGCCGTCGCGCTTCGACTTCGAAGGCTCGCGTCGCCGCTGCCCCGCGTAGAAGGCGCTCGGCAGAGAGCGCGTCGCTGTCGCTGCAAGGCCAGCGGCAAGGTTTCGACAACGCGACACGGACACCGCCTGTCGGCTGCCGCACCTGAGCGAACGTCGAGAGCGCTCGGAACGGCCGGCTCGTCGAGGTCGAGGACCATGACCGGCTTGGCCATGACATCGAAGTCCTCGCCGACCGAGAGACCGTTCACGAAGTCTTTCGGCACCGACCTCCGGCTGCGGTGGCGGAGGCGGCGCGTCGCGTCGTTCGTCACCTTGGTCCGGCCGCACGTGGGCAGCTAGAATGGAGTGGCCGTGGCTGATTCGATACTCTCTGAACACGCCGACGCGCGAAACGCACTGGGCAGACGTTTTGCTCGTGCTCGGTCTTGAGGCTGAGTCGGACCTGGCAGGAGAAGTAGACGTGCGCTTTGTCGGCGAACTTGAACACCTGCGATACGGTGCCCGCCTTCAGGTCCTTCGAGTAGGTCAGCTGCTCCAGGATCACGGGGTCTGTGGCACAGCTGAAGTGTTCATCTATTAGGTACTTTACCAAGCCTACCAGCCACAAATAAAGACGAGCACGACGCTTCACCCCTTCTTGTCGACGACGTCATAGCTGGCGGTCTCGCCGTCGTCCACGATGCAGCTGTGGATCACCATGCAGTACATGTCTGAACCGATCGATCCTTTGAACTGTCCGATCCGCTCGTGCTACGATTTGGTCAGTCGCAGTACCCGGCATGGGATAGTCGCAGTGCCACTCGTGGTAGACGGTGTCTCCGATGCGCGCGTAGCTGATGGGCCGGCCGGCGGGTCCGCCCTCGAGCACCTGGTACTTGCAGCTCGGCATCGGAGGACTGATCTCCAGCTGGGTCGTCGGCAACATGCTGCAGCGGAGTCAGCGCGTCTACCGGAGAAGCACGCTTGACTGTCGGCCTGACGGCACGCTCACCTGACGTGCAGGTTCTGCGTGACGATGCGGTCGTCCTCGAGATAGAAGCACTCGATATGGTAGGCCTTGTCCTTGTGAGTGATGAACGTCCGGTGGAAGCTGATCACCACCTTCGCGCTCATCGTCATGCCCGTCGGGTTCGTCTGCAACCGAGAACGAAGTCACCTGCTGTCGTCGCAGTCGCAGCGTTTTGCATGGCCAAACTCGTATTTTGTTGGATCTTTTGCGTGGGAAGGGTCGTGTTAATTCGTTGCTTTGTCCGACCACAACTTTCGTCAGCCGGACAGAGGGCTCATAATCGCCATAAATTGCCCTCGTCCGGCCCCTGAGACCGGGGGGTCGCGTACCCCCTTACAAAAGCGTCCGCCGACCTTGATGCGTCGGCGCGTCCACTATTGTCCACGCAGAGTGGGCCATTTACCGCGCACAAAGGGCAAAGGGCGCGTTTCCCTTTAAAACAAGCGCTTGTGCTGGGCTTGAACGTCCATGATCGGCCCCTCGAACAGCCACACAAGCGGAGACCGCCAGCGACAGACGGACGGACAAAAGGGCGAAACGCGGACGGCACAAGGTCGCGGGCGAGCGAGCGAGGGCGGCAGGGCGCGACAAAGCAGCGGCGGTCGACAGGCCGAGGCGTCGGCGCTGTTTGCTCGTCGGAGGAGGAGGAGCAGAGCCTTGTTGTTGCCACCTCGACAGGCAACACTGATCGAGGAGAGCGCAAACAGCGGTGGGGCGGTCGCGGGTGGACGCGCGAGCGACGCAAGACCGCGAAGCCGAGCTGGCGTGCACGCGCGCCCGCGAGAGCCCTATGGAGAGATGACAGCCGCCGAGTGGACGCAGCCCACCCGAAGCTTGTGAAATACTCCCTCGCAAACTGCATTGATTTTGAAGGCTGCAACGCGAGCTGCTGAGCGATGCAACCGAAAACTGGGTTGTCGAGTATGTACAGTGTACAGGAGGGCAGCAGGAATGTAATCCATAGAGAGGAAGCAAGGCACGAACCGTGCGCTGTCTGCGCATGCCGCACTCGTCGAACTTGACGTCCATAAAGCCGCTATTGCCCTGGTTCAGCACGTAGTCTTTGTGGCAGTCGTCCTCGGCAAAGTGCCCTAAAGAATTTTGTGAATTTAATTATCTCTCGTAAGGCAGAATCGAACAAAATATCGAACCGGCGACAAAAACGTGGCCGTGGAAAGGACGCGTCGTGCCGAACTTGATCGACACCGCGTGCGACATGCACTCCACCTGCGGCTCACCTGAAAGACCTCCTATCCATTGTCATCTTGTCTAATTGCGATTCTTGCAGCACCGACAAAAACCTAGACCAAGCCTTACCGACTACTGTATTTTCCTTGCCGGTGGCGACTAGCTGAGCGGACGCTGCAGTCTGAAATTGGTTCACTGTACGGAATGCCTGTGCCTATGTGGAAGGTAGGAGGAGCAGCCATACCAGGAAGGCCGACACGCAGACGAGCAGCTTCATGTTCACCGCCTTGTTCTCGCTGGGGCGGATCGACGACAAACTTGCGCACCTCGGTTTGTCGTGTGCGCTGCGCTGCTGACGGACCGAGTGCGAGAGAGGCAGTCGAGCGGGGCGTGGGCGCGCGCCACTATTGGGACGAATGAATGACCCTTGCCAAGTGGGGGTCACTCCGACGTCGACGAAAGTCGCTAAGAGGGCAGAAGGGCGTGGCCTTGTCATCGTCGTCGGCTGGCCGACGCCGGTGCCGGCTGGCCGGCCGGACGGCTGGGCGCACGGCTGTTACCGACAACAGAGTCACTCGGCCGGCCCTCGCGGCGGCTGCACGCAACGCGATTGTCGACCGGCTCTCCGCGGCGCCGAGAGCGGTGTGTCTCAGAGGCGCGCAGAAGGCGAAATTCCGCACGGCCGAGAGAGCGCCGGTAATCGGGCAAATCGACGCGCGCTGATCCCCCAATCGGCCGTCGACGGCGGCGCGCACCAGTCGGCGCGCGGCGCGTTTATTTGCCGCGTGACGACGATGACAAGGACAAGCTGTCGACAGCGGCAGCGAGATACTCGAGCGAGTCGCACGCACGCGCGCACTAATCCCTTCACGGCTTGTGGCAAGGGCGCGACGCTTGACGGCTAAGTGCGCCCATTCAGAAGCTCGACGAAGACAAGCACGCACGCACGACACGGACAACGATACGACTGGACATCGCTTGGCGCAGGGCGATTGACACACAACAAGAGGCAGACAAGCACCAAACAGTTGTCACGGCTACACCCTACTCAACATGGCAACGGACTTAGCAGTCGACGCGCACCGAGATACGTACCAGTGGGTGTGGCCTGCGAAGCACCTACATAGCTCGGTTCTGACTTGGTGGATTGTGACTGATTGATTGAGAAAGATCGCTAGACGAAGCTCTGCACGGCCGATAGGAAGCCGAGTCCGAGTCTCGCGAGGGCCATGTTCCGTCTGAGACGGATCACGTCCCAGTAGGCGTCGTGGACGCCGCGACGGACCAGGCCTCGCTCCAGGTAGCGCAGGTACGTGAAGAAGTCCGCCACCGCGGCGATCTGAATCAATACCGCCCCACCAATGATTGTTTCGTGTCGACAGAGCTGCGCCGCCAGCGAGAACACCGCTTGCCCGGTTCCGACAGAGCTGCGAGACGCGCACGCCCTCCGACCGACTGTCGAGCCGCACGAGGAAAGGACAGACGCGAGCGACCAGCGTCAACGCGCACACGCTGCAACGAACGAACGAACGAAACCCTACCCAAAGGTTGCAGCACGTGAGAAACGGCCCTCTGTGAGCAGTTTAGCACCCCAAGCACAACGAGCCCGTTTCTTGTGGAGAGTGTTACATTACTTACAACATAACATCGACCGGTTGTTCTATTTTGATGGAATTGGAAACATGCAAGGAAGAAGGTTCCAACCGTGCCATGGGACCATCGTCAGGAACGGGCTCGACGACGATCGTGTCCGCCTCTACGGCTTGCAAAATTCTCGAAGCTAACTGAACTGACGCCATCAATTTGCACTGCTAGCTCAAAGCGGACCACTGGTTAATCGTCGCACGTCTTCATTCTCAAAGTTGAGACAGGGCCGTATTTCCTCGGCGTAGATGCGCGCCAAGAAGTCGGATCGGTCGACGCGGCCGCTGTGCGTCTCGCGCCAGGCGGTCAGCTCGCGATGGTACAGCGGGTCGATCTGACAACAGAGCAGGCACACTACCGCTTGGGTGGGAGTGCACTTCAGTTTCTCTCTGCCTCTCACCTCCCTGAACTCTAGCTGCTTTAGGCGTCTGCGTTCCTCTTGCTCCTCCTGTTCCAGCGAGTCCGCAGACCTGCCGGCCAGAATCTCCGCTGACGCCGCAGCCGCCTCCTCCTCCGCCTCCTCGGCCCGCTTCCGTCCCCGAGACGACGAGAACAAACTCAGACGGCCACCAGACTTGCCCGCTGAATGCCAAGTCAACGAGAGATAGGATAGCTGTAGACATACGCAGTGCCCCAGACACGGGTCGACCGACACTTCTGCATAACTGTTATTACTGACACCTTTGCATACGACACGGCAGGCAGGGCGGCACACGGGCTAGGCGCGCACCGGTGGAGGAGGAGCCCGAGAGCCAGCTCCTGGGCGAGCCGAGTCTTCGCGAGGGACTGGGCGCGGGCGGCGCCCCGAGCACGCTGCCGTCGGCCGTGTCGGAGGAGGCGGAGTCGTCGAGCCCGGCCGTCAGCTGCGTGACGGTCGAGCTGCGCTTGGGCGCGAACAGCGAGGAGGAGCGTCGTCCGGCCGCGCCCAGCGAGGGCGTGCGCTCGCGGTCGCGTCCGGCGCTGGCGGTGAGGGGCTGGGGCGTGAGGGAGTCGGCACGCTTGGGAGAGGAGGATGAGGCGGCGGCGTGCGCGTCGCGAGCGGCGAGCTGGCGCTTGAGGGCGGCCACCTCTCCCTGGAGAATGTCGACCTTCATGCCGCTCTCCTTGAGCAGGCGCTCGGCCCGCTGTCGCCTCTCGTTCGCCGACTGCACCATCTTATACGCCTCCTGCAACGACCACCTGCTGGCCCAGAACCATAGGTGGGGTGAGGGAGGTGTAGGGGAGGGAGGACCGCACCGGCTATAGCCGTCCGCTTTTTTGCGGGAGCAATCCCCACCGCTGGCTATGTTGACCAAGTTTGGACCAAAAAGTAGCCATTTACACGCAATTTTTGTGCGAAATCTTCCACTTCGACCCCTACCAATCCACAATTTTCTATCCCAGACATGTTACCTGGAATGGCTCTAGCCCCGCCACCTCAAAACATCCAGCCAAGACCCTTGGCTGGATGTTTTGTCAAGGCTTCAGACCTAACGTTCACCTACCCCAGAACCGGATACAACCGGTTCGGTCTACCTACAGTACCCTCGTGTGTGCGTACTGTATCTTTGACGATATGCATAATAGGAGCCTAGCAGGTAGGTCGCAGCCGACCTGAAAGAGTCCTTCGGTGAGCTCGTGAATTTCCCGGTCGACGGAGCCCTGCATGCGCGAGAGCTTGTCGCACTGGGCGTTCTTGGCCAGCAGCTCCTCTTCAACTGCGGTCAGTTGCGCCTGGAGACGCGCGATCAGCTGCGCCTGAGTCTCCTCCATAATGGGCGCTGGCGACTCCGCGTCCCCTTCAGCGTCCACGCCACCGCCCACAGCCCCTTCCGACACGACCCCTCCAGCACCACCGCAGCCGCTCTCCGATTCAACACCGCTTTCAGCACTGATCGAATCTGCTACGGTTGCCAATATTTGCATACCGTAATTGGCGTAAAAACTATTACGATTCCCAGAATTTGCATAACAAATTTGCATACTGTATACAATCGGCACTTATGCAAAGTGTACACTCCGCTAAAGTATCGCAGCACAACAGGTACGGATGCGGCTAGCATTAATAACAGTTGGCGTTTATTTACTGGCAGCACAAAATATTCTCAATAATTGAATCAATTATTGAGAATTTGTTCAATCATTTGTTGAATTATTTGTTCAATTAAATTGACCAAACCTGTTTGACTCCGTCCTGTAGCGACATGCAACAAGTCAGGTTCAACTGAATCACATCTTGTACGTGCCCTGCATGGTGTTACTAAGGCGGATTGCAAATCCGGATCCGCATCCATTTCGAATGGCGATCGGATCTGGACCGCACCGCTAGGCGCTATTCCAACATAGTGCGGGAACGCATTTTGGCGATGCTCAACTCCAGCCGGACAGCAGCCGGACAGCAGCCGGACACCCGTATCCTACGCTGAATTGCGTGTTTTTATATGTGCGAACACGAAGCGAATATTCAAATTCAACTGCACATCGCAACTGCGCCATATTGGTTTTGTCTTCGGCTGTTACATTTGATTGAACCCACTCAAGTGATGAAGGCATGAAGCGCAAGATCGAGCTGGAGGTGTGGGCTCGGGAAGATGTGCGCGAGATCTTGGAAGAAATGCGGAGTGGCACGTCCAGCCGCCCAAGAAATCAGCGTACGGCATTCACTAATTATTTGTAAATGAAATGATTGTAATTGTACATTTTCTTTTGTTTCTAGGAGCTGACCGGCCACACTGTGGGCAAAAGCGTCGACTGTGGGCTCGACAGCCTCGTCTCGATCCTGCAGTCGCTGCGGCGCAAGACCCCAGCCGAGCTGACAGAGCTTCTGGTAAGCCTCTAGCGTGTCGGCCGCTTTCTCACGGCGTTTCCTCTTCAGAGCTCCCTTCCGGCGGCGTGGGGCTTTGCTGACAGAAGCCGGCAGCACGACGCCCAGGAGCTGTTCAACCTGCTCGTCGAGTGCGTCGACTGGGAGCTGATGGCCGCGACGGGCGAGCGGCTGACGGCCTCGGCCCAGGCGACGGTGCAGCGACTGCACGCGGCCAGCCTGCTCGGCGCCAACGACGACGCGCTCATCAGCCGACTCTTCTCCAGCTCCAAGTGCTCAGCGGTCGGCGACGTCTTCAAAGTATGCATTTTTATTTGCCCACGTCAAGCACAAACGCTAATTTACCTTGCCATAGGGCGTCCTGTGCACGTGCGTTCGTTGTGAGGCGTGCGGCGCCGAGGTCTTCAACATGGATGCCATCACAGAGCTGTCCTTGGGGCTGGCATCCGAGCCATCGTCACTTCAGGTATCCCAACGAGAATGCGTGTTCAGGTGTGCAGATCTTCCGTTCTCAGAGGACTGCTTGAACGCCTACTTCGACCCTGAGGCGCGCACTGACGACACCTGCCCCAGCTGCGCCGCCACCGACCGCCGCACCGGCCAGCTGAGCCTGGGTGTTCCGCCGCCGTGCCTGGCCGTCCACCTCAAACGGTGTCATTGAACGATTCCCTGTATGCCAATCAGACGCTTTGCTTTGCCACTGAATTGTAGGTTTGACGCGAACTTGAACAAGGTGGGCGTTGCGGTGGACGTGCCCAAGCAGTTGGACGTCGCGCCCTTCGTCAACGCCGCTGTCGCGCAGCAAGGCCCACTCCACTGCCGATCAAGTACCGACTGAGAAGTGTCGTCGTAAGTGCGCGCTCATTTTCACGTTGATTGACATTCACCACAGCTGCTGGTTTGTTGTGTAGTACCACTGGGGGGCGAGCGTCGACAGCGGCCACTACACGGCGGACTGCTTAGTCGACGAGCTGGGCTCTTGGTGGCGGTTCAACGACAGCAGCGTCGTGCAGCTTGGCGCCGACGCCGACTGGGCCGCCTTCGACAGCCAGGAAGCCTACCTGCTGTTCTACGACCGGCAGACGTGGTGACTCGTGATCTCATGCGCCTCGTTCGCATTGCACGTCTGTTTATGCGAATCTCGTTAAGTATTTATTCGCGTAAGAAGGTGCATTTGCGTGTCATCGTCGCCGCCGCCGCAAGGTGCGCCGCATACAGACAACGCCATGGCCCGAGGAATTTTGTATATATTCCGTATATTTTGCACATTTTTATCTATACGAACTTGTACGATTAGCACGTTGCACGTACTCGTATTTGAATTGGGCGGTACCGTACTTGCAGTTGAGCATCGTTTGTTTCCAGTTGAGCACCGGTAACGCACCTGCGGGAAAATTTAGAAGCCGAACATGTCTACGGGGCGCGACCACGTGTTTCCAAGTGGGAACGTTTTCACACCAATATACTGTTTGCGTTATAGGCGCCATATTTTCGCAACCGAGACGGTAGAATATCGTAATGGCATAATGAATACAGCACCAAAGCTTGTTTATCTGTCTCTCACGACATGTGGCACTGAGTCGGAAAGTGTTTCTATTTTTTTTTGTTTGATTGTGTTCAGCAATCCAGCAATCATATCACCGTCGCTCCTCGATCAGAGTGTGACCAGCAGCCTACGATGGAAATGCAGAGCTTGTAATTTCTGCAAATATAAAGCATACAACAATGAAGAACAGAAAGCGACAAGCCTACCTCTGGTTTTGAGTGATCGATAAAACCGGACAGTTTCAAGCAGAATCCATAAGCTGCCCGCTGAGAAAGCGGCAATAAAAATGACTGCGAGAACCGTATCTGAAGTAGTCGGCTCCAGCGATTTACAATTCAATCGCAGAAAACACGCTACTGAGTGTTTCCAATGGCGTTTGAGACCTCGGAGCAAAGAGGAGAGCGGCCCGTTCGACGCAAGTGTAGCCGGTTATGGCGGTGACGAGCAGCTGAAGCAGATTTTTTGTGCTACATGGTAGGAGAGAATCGCGTGAAAGCAACAGTATCCTATGGAACACCTGCCACGCCATTTTGGGGAGCAGACAGAGCGGCTGACGGAAGGCGAGCGCCGCCCAGAGGCTGGCGACCACGAGGGCGTAGAGAACGACGGCACCGAGCAGCGGGCTCGACCGCAGGAACCGCTGCTCGGCCGTCGTCTCACCGCCGATCTACAAAGAAACCGTTCAACCTCAGTCTCGCAACTCCACGCACTGCAGACGCTCTACTTTGACGGCGTTACTCCGGGCGACGCCGACGAGCAGACCGCACACAACGAACGCCACCGTGTCCAACACCGTCACGGCGTTCATCAACAGCTGCAAATTGTTCTTGAGGCGCTGTATGTCGACGCGTGACCGTTAATTAGGAATCTTATATCCGGCGCCGAGAAGCTTAAAAAAATTGGCAGCTTACACTATTCTTTTACTGCAACAACAATAAAAAACAAAAATACAACAAAATAGATCTCTATGTAGATTCTGTCTTTCTGAACCGCATTTAGCGGCGCGCGATTCCATCGTTGCCAAACAACAGTACCTTATTCGCATTCTTTAAGCAGCTTTGCGACGAAGAACCTTGGTTCGGATATCGAAGCTGCATTTTGTTAAAAGACACAGCTCGACGGTGACAAAAAGGCTCGCCTGCCATCTAGGCCACTTTGCATGGTGCTCAAATGCGTTTCGTGTTCTGGCAGCTGTACGTGACATGTTATATGTGCGACCGCCCAAAACGCAATCAACTTTAGATTGCCGAGACCTGTCTGTCAACGTCAGAAGGCGTCCAATTCTTTCAATCAATAAGGCGAACGAAGTGTTTGCTGCAGGCTCTTCTGCGTCGTCTGCTGGTCGACAAAAACAAGCAAAAAGCGCTTCGCCTCTCCCTAAAAATGTCCTGCATGTATTGCCGGTTTACTTTGAGAAGCCGAGCAGCGCATAACTGCTCCGGACTTTGCACACTTCGCTACGGTGTTGTACACGCTCGACTAACGCCGCAAAGCACACGCGAGTGACTCTAGAGACGGTGCGGTGGAAGTTCACGCGAAGTCGACTCCTGAAGATCAATGGCGACCCGACCAGTTCGCGAGTTCTCATTGCGGATGAGAGGGAGAGAGAGCGATCGAGCGAGTGACTGCGTAGTGAGGCGAGTGGGACGTTGGGGCTACTCGTGTCCGGGCAGGGTGAACGTCGTCTCCGTGGTGGGACTGCTGCCTCTGCCGCTGTCGACCGAGTCGCCGCAGTCCTCCTCCTCCTCGTCGACGCCGTCGGTGCGGCCCTTCTCCTCTCGCAGCGTGGGCACCACGACCGCCGGTCTCACGACGTAGACGAGCGAGTTGGACTTGCGCGTCACGGCCGCCGCCGTCGCCGCAGTCGTATCGCAGGATCGCCGTCGATCGATGCCGACCGACGATCGCCTCGAGCCGGCGTCGACGCCGGCGGCGGCGATAGAGAGGGCGCGGCTGCGGCGCGCGTGCGGCTTGATTGGCTGCCGGATGGCGGAGTTGCGCCTCGCGAAGTAGTTGAACTTGCGTGGCAGGAACGGAGACTCGTCCGCGTCGGCGTCGTCGTCCGCGTCGGAGGGGGCGCGCAGGAGGCTCGTGGAGACGGCCGGCAGCTCGCGCAGTTCGTCGTCAGCGTCCGACAGGCTCGAATCGGACGCGAAACGAGGAAGGAAGGGAACGCGCCGGGCCTTGAACTGGCCGCCGGTGTTGCTGTTGCTGACCCGTGTTCGGTACTCCTCCATGGACTCGTTCAAATCCATCAGCTGGCGCAGCAGAAGAAGGTCTTCCTCCATTAGTGACATCTGAAACGCATAAAAATCAATAGATCAGCACAGTGGCGTGTGCCTGTCTGTTTATGGGGAGTATATGTTTGACTGTGCCCGTGCGTGTCGGCGTCGTCAAAATGACCGGGTGGCGCAATTTTGCAGTCTGGCATTTCTGTTTGATCTGGCATCTTGTATTGGCAGCGGAATTACGTTTGCCCGAGACATGGCTGTGCCAGGCGTGTAATACTGGGCGTGCTCGTCGTGTGTACGCAATGCCGCCAATGGAATGCCCATTTCTGCGTTGCAATCCATTCTCTGAAACCC
The DNA here is from genome assembly GCA_030248085.1 of Paralinhomoeus sp. GSCO2_6. Lineage (NCBI taxonomy): Eukaryota > Metazoa > Nematoda > Chromadorea > Monhysterida > Linhomoeidae > Paralinhomoeus > Paralinhomoeus sp. GSCO2_6. The sequence continues at coordinate 29,104 of JASAMY010003432.1, forward strand.
GAGAGCTTGTGGGCAGTGGTCAGTCAGTCTGTTGCGCCCATTACCGCCGAGTGGTCTCTACCTGCCGACGGCCGGCGGTGTTGTCAGAGCGGCGGCGGCGACGACGACGACGACAGACGACGGTCGAATAAAGCGCGCAAAACAGTGTGCATTTCACGCGCGCGCGCGTCGTTCCCCATTCCCTGTGTTTGTCCAGACTAGGGTCCCACCCCCAGCCACGGTCGACAATGGCCGACCATTGCGTCCGCAAGACAAATAAACAGACAGCCAGAAGCGACCGGCGGCAGGTCACTCGGCGCGACGGCTAATTTTCCGCCAAAATAACGGCCGAGCACAAAGCTGGACAAACAGGGCGCCTGCTGCTAAGCCGCCGGAGCGGCGGAGGCGGCGGAGGCGGCGCAGACGCGACAACGAGGCCGCGCCCCGACGCTCGAGAGTTGACCGAGCAGCGCCGATAGCCGTCCGTCCGTCAAGCCCAATTGTCGACGCATTTGATCGATCGCTCATATGGCTGCCGCTGCTGCAATCCGACCCTCGCTCGGACGAATCAAGTTCTCACTGTTTGAAGAACACGTTTTATTTATACTTTATGACGTGTCGATGCGTGACACGCTAACGTACTGTGGAAAAGCGTGGGCACATCTGCAAGCTCTCATTTCACACCCCCCATTATGCATTTTAAGCGGCATTTTTACCCATGGGCTGACGAGGACTGTAAGACGTTTTTTTTTGGTTCGCACGGGGCCATTGTTGCGTGAGCAAGCCATGTGAATCCGAGAGCGCGTCGGCTTGTTGGGTTCGAAGCTGACGACTTGTCGGCAGCGCGTGTGGGTCGTGGGAAACGCGCCAGGAATCTCCAGCGGCGTTGTGGCGCCGCGCACAATTGTAATTCGTCCAATTTTGACCGATTTGCGCGCGTGTCGGCCGGTGCCTAGCGCCTCGAGTCAAGTCCAACTTAGCGCTGCGCGCGCGCGCGCCTTACAGCGGGCGCGACGCGACAGCGACGGACGACAAGCGATGGAACTGTCAAGGCCGAGTCGCGGCCGCGCGAACTCGGCCGCAAATATTGGCGCCGCCGCCCTACGACACGATCCCACCTTTGACACCCGAGCACAATGCGCGCAGAGCGACCCGCGATAATCGAGACGACCTTTCGCACTCAATCCTAAAAGACGCGTGCTCAAGATTAGCGTGGTTTTAATTTTTAATGCGCCTCTGGATTTGGATGCCACGTTTGGAAGGGAGCAGGTGGTGCGTGCGTTGGCGGCGCGTGGGTTTCGAGCATAGCGTCGATCCAATTAGATCGTCTCCCGGGAGGTGTGAGGGCCCACTGGAGGGGCGTCGCGCCCGCTCAAGGCCGAACGCAGCCGGATACCGCATTGAGCGCCCTCTCGCTGTCGGCTGCGGTTCTCCAGCCGGCCAATAAAGCGCTTTATACGGCGACGGTGGCTTGTTTTCGTCGCGCGTAGTCGGCCTTGGTCGAAGCACCGGAAATCGATGTGGACAACCCGACGACGGACCTCGAGGGACGCGGCGTGAGAGCTGCGCTACAGTCCTTCCGCGGATAGCGATCAATCAATCGATTATGAGCCCGCTCTTGTCGCGCGGCTGCTTCGGCTCTGCTGCTGGACGCCGAGCGACCTTTGCCCTCGATTTCCCTCAGAACAATCGTCGTCTGTCGGTTCGTTTGCTCGCCCGAAAAACGCAGCGAGCAGAGATCGGGGAGAGGGGAGAACGCGACTGCGTCTGGCGGGTCAAGCGTGCAAGTAATTGTCGGATCATGTCAAAGGGCCCGCGGCGGCGTCGGCGATCTGTCGTCGTGGCCGACAGCACTGGCGATATGGCCACTTAAAGACAAAGAGGCTCAGAAGCCGGCTGTAGACGGAAATGGCAGATGCTGGCGACCCTGGCCGCGTCGGGCGTTTATTATGCTTGCGGACCGCAGCAGATGGGCGTCGCCTGGCCAAGTCGCACCCCGCGCCGGCTTATACAGCTGCTGCAGAAGAACACGACGCCCGCTTTCATAGCACGACAGACAGAACCCGGCTAAGCTACTACGGCCGTTCGGGACAACGGCAGCAGAGCTTGGCGAGCACTCAAGTCAAGAAGAGGACAAAAGCAATACAAGCATTGAGCGCAGCAGGTTCATGGCTTGACACTTGAGAGAGCGTCGCGCCATGCGCGGATTGAGCAGCAAATTTGATATAGAGTTGCGGTTGATGAATGCTGACAGTGGCCGCCTTTCAATGCGTGAGTGCTGCAAGACGAACATCGAAAAGGACCAACCATGCTGTTCCTGAGTCTGCCGAGCGGGTCGTTGCCCTCCGGGTCGACAAGGCAGGCGGAGTCGTTGCAGTGGGACGTGCTGGCCCGTCGGCGCATCTGCCGCACGTACTCCACGCGCTTCGAGTAGAAGTCGCCGCAGCGTTGTCGGATCTCGTCCGCAGACGCCGCCTCCGTCGACGACGCCATGCCGTCGCCTAGCAATGGGCGTGACTTTATCCACGCGCTTGGCTCGCGCCTCATAGCGTGCAGTCGCCTAGGCGCAGCGAGAGAGAGACGCATTAGCGGGCGGCAGGTGACGGTGGCCGCAAATACACGAGAAGTCGGGGTGCTGGACCGTGACCCATGGGTTCTCGCGCAACAGACCCACCCTTGCACGACGCAACAGAGCCTTATCAGAAGCGTTCGCAGCTGTTTGCGCACAGGAGACGGCGGAGAGCCGGTTATTCGGCTTGGGTGCTCTGGTCACGTGCTCTTGGAGACGGAAAGACAATGTTTCGCCTGCTTCTCCTATCGGCCCGTCGGTTGCGCTAACCAAGAGACGCGGGCTCGGAGTCTACGGCAAAACGCGGCGGGCGTGTCGACAGCGCCGACAGACGTGCACGCGGAGGGCCCAGACGAGAAAAGGCTGCGCCTCACGCCGTGCCGCGCACGTCCAACTGCGGAGGCGTGACGGCGGCGCGTCAGATTAAGCTACAGTAATCGGAAGAATGGAAATTGGAATCGGCGCTGCCGGCGGCGGCAACGTCGACAGAAGAAAAGCAATCAGCGCGACGCGCCGGCACCGCTGTCGCTTCCGCGCGCTCGTCGAGTCGGACAGACAGGAATCGCGCAACAGTCTGAGAGGAGAGAGACGGCGGCGACAGCGGCCGGCACGGCCAGTTGATGAATGCCGTCGAGTCATGCATGTCCCCCGAGCGCGTAATTCGCGCGCGCGCGCGCCCGCGCCCGCCCTCAGCGCGGCGACCGCACGCTGGCGCAAGACGACGACGACGACGACAGGCAGACAGACACACGACACCACGGGCGCGTGTGCCATTGTGCAACCGGGCAGCAGCGCGGCGAAAAATGAAAGGGATTTCACTCTCTTTCTGTCTCGCTCTCTTCATTCTCCGCCGGTCGACCGACTGAAGACAGCGACGTTTCCTTCTTCCGTCAGAAGCGCCGCGTCGCCGCCGCCGCCGTAGAGGCAATGGACGACTGCGCTGCTGACAGCTTAAAGTGGGTCGGCCGGAGATTGGGCCGACGGCGGTTGGGGGCTGCTGCGGGTTTGGGGGTTGCGAGCGCGCACTCGGAGTCGCGAGAAAAGAAATCACTTTCGCGAGTCGCTGCTGCTGCTGCTGCTGCTGCTGCTGCTCTTCGGCCGCAGAGATAGGCGGGTGCGAGGAATAAATTTAGCGCTCTTGCCGGTGCGCCGAAGGTGTACGGGTGAAAGGGCAAGCAGCGACCGAGTCGGACGGCGCGGACGGCTCAGTCGCCGTCGCCGTCGCAGCAGCCACAAACATTCACGCACGCACAATGCCACGACCGCCTCCACTACTGACCTATCACAATGGGAGCGGAGGCGCCTCAAGGGGGCGTGGCCAGCTGCTCGGCTCCGGCCACGCTTTACGACGTCTCGCCGGATTGCAGCGCGTACACCAATTGGAAATCCAATATCGACGTGTACGGAACGAGCAATAAGCGCCGCTGCGGCTGGCGGCGCCGGTGGCGTGTGTCGCTGAGGCCGTAATATAGATATGGAAGCACAATGGGAGCGCGCCAGTCGACAATAATATAAAAGTTAGCGCTTTTCACAGGCATGAAAAAGCTCCTTAAGCGGACGGTTGCTTTCCGATTAAGCTTTGGGGCCCAGCAAGCGCAAAAATGCAGGAAAAAGGAACAAACGTCAACACGACCCAGACGAGCTAAAAGCGTGCATTGTTTCATCAGCCTCGTCATCGACTCGCGTGCCAGCTGCCACATCAGCGTTGGAATGTGGTCAAATGGTCATCGAGGCCTCTATGATAAAAGCGTGCTCCACACACAACACAAACCTAAAGTGCACACCAGTGCTGGTAACAAAAGGTCGCATACGTTTCATGATGCGAACAGTCTGAGACGGTTCTTTTTACGAGCCGGAACATTATGTGATGTTTGAATGCAGGGAAATAGCGCGGGCACATGATACACAGTACATGTACCTACCAGCTAGATATAGGGTTCGCGGACGCTTGTGTCTAGAGTCTGGGGAATGGGAACTGTACGGAATCTTGTCAGTCACGTGACGTGCTGTAGACGCGTGAGCAAGCGCGTCGAGCGAGAGTCGACAGAGTCGCAAGCAACGCCTTCGAAAGGAGATGCAACGGCGACGCGCCGCGACAATACCCGATCGAAATTCAACCGCTTCACAAAAGCCGCCGTGCGAAACAACGCCACCCTCCGAAGACGTGTGCGTACGCAGCACAGTGCCCAGTCGTGGTTTTTACGACTCAACTACGCAAGAATTAAATTATCGTCGCATTGCCGATGCGGATCCAATGGGTAGTCACGAATTTCAACGCGCTCATATACTCTGCACAACTGAGCACAACTGAGCCACCGCGTTGCGTGCGCTGTTGCTATGCGTTCAAATTTGAGTTGAGAACTACTATATACGCATACAGTGTACAACGCAAGCCTTGTGCCAGGTTACGTGCAGGCGACTTGAAGATAACAAAAAGTTGCGCTTTAACGACTTTCAACAAAACACCGCGACCCGTGAACGAACGGGGTGTTAGCAAAGCATTGAAAAACGGCTTCTTTCATTTGTTGAAACATTTTCGCAATATTCTACATTTCTTTCTTTCTGTTGATGAGATGAGACTGTTGTTTCAACCATCGGCTACCCGGGTCACAATTGGAGGGGGGCACTATTTGAAGGGACACATTAACTATCGGAGAAATTACCAAACATTCACGTCACCAACCAACCAAAACGCCAACCAAAACGTTGAACGTCAGGCTGAGACGACATCTCGCTGAGAACAGGTCGTTGCTCGCAAGTCGCAGCAGCGTCAAACAGGCGCGTTTAGCGTGTCCTACTACATAACACAAACACTGTCCAACGCACTTGGGATACGGAAACAGCACGACGTTTTCGCGCGTTTTTTGTTTTTGTCGACTGCGCACTTGTAAAAAAGTTGTTGACTTGAGAGAACCCGAAGATGTCGGTTGGCGGGAGAATTCAGCTTTTCGCCTCGGTGATGGACCGCGTCTACGGGGCGCCGCCGGCTGGGAGCGGCGCGTGGACGCCGAGGCCGTTTGCCGAGAACAAGTCCCGCTACCTGTGGACGGACGCTTACGGCGTGCTCAACTTCCTGACGCTCTACAAGGCGACCGGGGAGGACGCGCGACTGCGGCAGGCGCTGGCGCTGGTCGACGCCGTGCACGACAGTCTGGGCAAGACGCGAGATGGCCGTCGTCGCCTCGGCGAGGCCACCGACGACCGGCCCTGTCTCGGAGGCCTCAGGATCGGCAAACCGCAAGCCGAGGGCGGAGGTGCGACGAAGCGGTGAATGAGCGCTGCGAGCCACTCTTTTGCTTTTCACGCGTGCAGGCATGTCGGAAGACGGGCAGTACTTCCACTACCTGACGAAGTGGATGTTCGCGCTCAGCCGCGTGTCAGCGGTGTCTCGAGAGCGTCGGTTTCACGAGTGGGCGGTCGATCTGGCTCGCGCGGCCCACAAGGCGTTCGTCAGGGACGGACGAATGTTCTGGAAGATGTCAATCGATCTTAAAACTCCGCTGGTGAACAGCGAAGGCGGACTCGACCCTTACGATGGCCTCACCATGTACAAGCTTCTCCAAGTGAGTCGCGCTGTAGACTTCTCTCTAAAGCTAATATTCCGCTCTAGCTAAGACCACCAAACGCTATTTCTGTGCCTGAAGAGAAGTAAGAATTGCCGCTTCTTAGCCTACACATTTAAAGATGACCGCCATGGCCTCCCGCATATCACTGTTAATAAAGAATGGGGAGGGGGTGGGTCTTTCCCCAGACACAAAAGTGGGGTTTGGGGGGGACGGGATAGATGATTATTATTATTTGACGCAAAAGTAATGTCCTATGCAAAAAAATGGAGTTCTATCCTCGTCGCTCTCTCTTATCATCTTATCAGGCTTTGAAAACTTATTTAATCCTGGGGTTCGGTTGTGGGCAGGGGGGAGGTTTGGAGTACCCCATCCCAAGTTACAACTATGCTTCCCCCTCTGATCTGAATCCGACGACAGTGTATATATTCCCATGCATTTTCTAAATAATTGATTTTAGCGAATTATGTGCTGACAAATTGTATCAGATTTCTAATTTTTGGTTGTTGCTCTCTCCGCCCTACCTCCACCAGTGGCGGATCCTGTGTGTGTGTGTGTGGGGGAGGGGCGGAGGGGGGAATTGCAACTCCCGAAATCGAAAATCTAAGGGGGAAAGCCTGGGCCGTGGGAGAAGAAACGTGACTAGCGATAGCGAACTTACTTTTCCGCATGAAAATGCGTGTAGGTGGTCGAAAATCGCAAAAAATTGTGCCTGCGGCGCCGATTTTATGGATTCTCTCTTTATTCGCTCGATTATGACATTATTTCAAAAAAGCGGATGGGGCTTTCACCCACTCCCCGAAGGGAGGCATTATCACCGATTTTATGTATTACTTGTCAGTTGGGGCAGCGATGATTGGGTGCCCAAACAATGCCGAAATGGTCCGGCATCTGTAAATTTCGACAGCCTTCTGCTAAATCCTTGCCCCTCCGGAAAACATTTCTGGATCCGCCACTGCCCTCCACAAAGAATCGTTTCCCCAAAAGTTTGAACTTGCTTGGCCTTACCGTGAGTAACAATTATTTTGTCTTGGCGGATTGTGGAATATTTGTTCATTATATGTAGGTGTTCTGCATTGCAGGACCAGAGTAGCGAGTCGGGTACTCTGGAGAAGGAAATTTTCGAGATGCAACAGCTCGTCAACGCCCGCTACACGCGCTACCGTACGCACGACGCGTTGGACGCCGGCGAGGCGCTTTGGCTTGCGCAATTCTATCCCGTTGCCGAGTACTCGAAAGTATAGTGGCGTTTGCTTGTTGTTCTGAGTGTACGGATAGTGAAGCTGGCGTTGTTCAGCAGCTCAAGTCGCGCGCCTCCGCAGCGGTCGAGCAGCTGTGGGCGGCGGGCGAGTTCTCGGGAGAGTCGCGACGACGACTGGCCTTCCGCGAATTCGGCACGACCATCGGAGTGCAGTGCGACGAGCAGCTGCGACGCGTCTGGGCTGAGCGCGTGCGCGAGCTGCACGGCTTCTGGGAGAAGCGCCTGCTCGACAGGGACGCCAACATCACGCCCGTCATGTTCTGCAGCTCTCTAGAGCCCGCGCTTCTACTGGCCACGCCAACCGAGCCGGCGGCACAGCGAGAGGAGTTGTGACTCGGTGGTGTTGTGTGCTGATGAAGTGAAAGTGCAAGGAAAACCAAACACGAGAACGCAATCTGGAGACTTGTACAATGCACATACATGTACATGCTTGTAGTGCCGAGGAATGTATTGGATTGGATACGGCATTTCGTGCAACTTTAGCTGACGTCAGCGCAAGCATGTCCGTATACCGCCTGTCTATTTATAGTTTTTGACAACACCGTACCCCTCTGCGTATGTGGATCGTGCACGCATTGTTCGCTCAAGCGTGAGGCTGCTCAATCTGGTTTTCTTTTGTCACTCGACTCCTCGTTAGCTGGCTGGCATTTCTGGTTACTGCTTGCGCTTCAGTTCCTCTTTTTTAACAAAGTAGGCCGCCAGTGTTTATTGCTGCGCTCGCGACCTGGCGATGAAAGCGTCTGGGGCTGTTGCCCTTTTGCCTTGCTCGGATGTTCAGTGCGCTGCCGCCAAATGTCGGTCTGGCTGGAGCGTGAGCTGCAGCAGGGCACAATTTTGCGCGGGGACAATTGCGGCCGCTGCACATGACTGCCTCCTCGTCTGCGCCTGCTCTTGCTTGGTACGGTATCGACTGCGCGTCAACACAATGGGAATTCGGGACGCGGCGGACGGGGACGCGCCGCCCGCCCGGCCGCTTCGTCGCGTGTCCAAATACAGCGGGCGGAGTCGGCGACGCGCAGAGAAATGGACGTGCAGCACCAAAGAACCAAGTAGAGACGAGAAATCCGCAGACGTGGGCGACGACCGGTTGTGCGCCGACGCGCGCGCGCTCCCCCGCCCGCCCGCCGCCCGTCTCTCTGCTGACCCTCATTGCGCTGTCGTCCATTGGAGACGCGCTCTAGAGCCCGTCCCGCACTCCGCCGCGCCGCAGTCGGTCGGTCGGTGTTTGGTTGAGCTGTGCGTCCGTCGGTCGAAGCGTCGTGTCGTGACGCGTCGACGACGACGAGCTGTTTTTCGTTCGCTCGCTGATTCGATCGTAGGCCCGTTGTAAACACCGGTATTCTGCTCTGCTCCCTGCTGCTTTATATTGTGTTGTGAAAAGTGTGTTCATTCTTGGCTAGCCGCCTTAGCTGCGTATCCTTTAACCTGCGTCGTGTGCTGACTGCTGATCAGTGTCGTGCGGAGGGTTGGTAGTACAGGTAGTTGCCCACGTTTGTTTCAAACTGCGAATTCAGACAAGAACACAGAATGCGTTGGCTGGCGTGTTTGTTGGCGATGGTGGTCGCCGCTTCGGCGTCACCCAGCGACTGCGAGCGTCGCTGCGAGGAGGAATTCCTGGCCAAGTTCCAGTTTGCGGAGCTTGTCAGTGTTGCTTCTTTTGCTGTTGATGTTGCTCTACTGGACGTTTCGTCGCTTCGGTTCTGCAGGACACGTGCAAGGAGGCGTGCAACTTGATGGGCATTCTGCGCGTCGCGGACAAGCGGTCGAGTCTCGAGATGATCCAGCAGCGCTGCGGCTCCGCCTGCAACGAGGCCTACTCGGGCCTGCCTGACAGCCTCAAGTTCGCCTGCGGAGAGGGCTGCCTTCTGCAGGACCGCTTTGTCGGAGTCGTCAGTCGCCTTTCTTCTTTTCTCGGTTTTGTATCTAGCTAACTTGTGAAACCTTTGTTGCATTTAGTTCCGCGCTCGTCTCAGCGCCGACAGCCCCCTCTACCGGTTTGCGGAGAAGGCCATGGACAGCGCCACACACGTGCAGGAGTCCGTCTTTGAGTGAGACCTTTGAGGAGTTGTCTGTCTTGCTGTTGAAGTATTTTCTTTCACGCTTCCTCTTCAGCAAAATGTTCGAAACCGATCCAGCCGTCGAGCCTCCAAAGATACCTGGGACGAGACTGAGCGACGACGACCTCTTCTTCAACAGAGCTCCATTTCCGGAACCGTTCTTTCAACCTAACGACGACTTCCGAGCGCCGATCAATCGTCGCCTTGAGCGCGTCAACGCACTTCACGAGAGGGTCTTCCACGGTGTGGCTCAGCTCAGCTCGCATATCGGCTTCTCCGACTTCAGATGAGACGTCTCCTGGACCGGCTGTTGAACAGAAATCGACTACTGCAGAACCGAGGTCTCAGCCTGCCGCAGGCGCCTGCTGTCCTGCCCGTGTTCACGGTCCGTTTGGGACCCCCCGTCGACGGGCCGCCACCACCGCCGCCGTTCCTGCCGTTCGAGCAGCAGTTGACGATGCCGGTGCCAGAGACGCCCCAGCCCAGTGTCGATGACCCCTGGCCGCTCCCTGACGACAAGCTCAACAAGGAGCCGCCGGTCATGATCGACCCGCCTTCCTACGTTGGCGACAACGAGGCCGAGTTCTTTATTCCCGGCGCCGACGAAGAGCCGCTGCCCTTCCCCGACGTTGTGGAACTCGGACGTGAGTGTCACGCGCGAAAAATGCATATAGCGAATGATTGATTGCCTTGTAACAGTATGCATGATGCGCTGAGAATGTGATGTGTACATGCACAAGCCAAAGTAGGTATGCGGCGACCTGCAGAGAGCACGTTTGCATTTGCAGCGCCGCCAACTCCTTCGTCGACCGTGGCCCCGTCGACGTCGACATCAGCGAAGCGGACGACCGAGAAGCCGTGGCCGGTGTCGCCGTCCCATGTCAAGAAGTCGGCGCACGACCGGCTCATGCAGGAGCGGCACGAGGGCATGCTTCGTCAGCTCGCGGAACGCGCGCGCCACCTGACGATGGTGGGCTGGACGCTCGTCTGCCTCGCGCTGCTGCTGTGCGCGTCCGCCTTCCTCTGGGTCTGCGTCGCCGCCGTGCGCTTGGCGCCGAGGCACAGGCGCAACCAGGTCGCGGAGCGGCTTGCGCGCGATGGACCTTTGGTAGGCGCGACTGCGCTTGCATCTGGGCCGTTGCGCACGGTCGTCGCGACGTGTAGAACACGACCGAGAACATCTACGTCATCACGAACCCGGCGGTCGCAAAGGAATTGGAGGCCCAGAAGGCGGAGCAGGAGCCTCCGCCCTACGCCAAGGCCCTCGATGGACCAGGCAACACGTCCAAGGAGATCTAGGCAGTCCTGCCGCCCATAGAAGTTGTTCACAGCTCTTCCAGCTGACCATCTAACGGATTCACTTGTGTTCTGGTGACTGCGATGCAATCAAAAGGAGGGTTCGATCACTCATTTTACTGTACACTAAATGACGTCCGGTATCTGGTGCATGTTTTAGTGGAATTACTACTTCGGATATGTTTGTGACGTTTGAACATGCCGACAGTTTAACAAAGGCTATACAGAGGAGCGAGCACCATCCGGCTGTGAGCGTGCGTGCGTGCTTGCGTGCGTTGCGGGCGAAGTGCCGAACGCGAGGTCACAAAGGACGAGCGCGAGACAACGAAAAGCACGATTGCGCTAGTGGTCATGATAGCTCTTTCCATAGCGTCGCAAAGGCGCGCGCCTAGCGACGGCGTCGCTAGGCTAGCGACGCTGGCGTCCCTTTTTTTCAGGCAGATAATGGTATCAGTTTGTACGGAGATGAAAAATGCGCCACACCCCCGGAACAAATTGGTACAAATCAGGCGCGCGTATCTCAGTGAATTTTTTTAGTGAAGAAGCAGGCACATTGGCGGGTCGCACGTCTGTCACAATGGCTCGTTGTAATTATGTGCGTATAATGGGAAAGGCCACCCCCAACATACATACTCGTGCCCATGCCGCGGGCTTTCTTCAACAACAGTGTTCACAACAAACGAACGATATTACCACGTGGCGAAATTGTATGCACAACCACTAAAACACATATAATGTACAGCGCCAGTTCAGGTTATAATGCCACTGTAGGAAGCAGTTGTTGCAGCAACAGGCTGCACACATAAATTCGATGCGATTTAGAAACTTTATACAGAGTCGACTTTTGTTGTGATATTTTTCAAGACGTTTTTGCGTTAGACAGTGACACAAGCGTCGACTTTTGTCAATGGAGCAGGCGCTCAGACACCTGCATGTGCACCAGAACGTGCTTTGCACATACTAACTCTGCAGTGTTCATCTCCGACGCTTCTCACTGCAGAGGCTGTGGTTTGAACGGCCAACGTCGAGCTGAGTGAAGGACTCAAACTGCAATTGTCACCAAATAGAGAATTTTACAGAACGCCCACTGTTGCGCAATTTGTCAATGCGCAATTCATCTTACTGGCATACTCCGCTACAACAGCTCTTGCTTCCTTTTTCGCAGATGTTGCTTCGCCTCTGGCACTCATCGACGTCATTACAAATGTTCGGAAACTGTGGACAGAATCAGAATATTTCTTTTGTGCACCAATTCGTGAACAGTATATTCGCTTGTCGGCAACGTGGCCTTGTAGAGAATTGGACTCACGCCCGCAAGGTCCTGGGTTCAATTGTCAGTGTGTGTCACGCCGTAGTGCCACAAATAGGGGCATCTCCAAAATCGGCACACGGCAATGTAGGCATTTTGGTCTCTAGAGTGGGTAGCTCAGTGGTAAGACATTGTCTCGGCGTGCTCATGGACTGGGGTTCAACTCCTACTCAATGCCCCTAATAGATGCACTGCAGAGGTGATGCACAGGCACTTTGGAAGGAATGCCTTCGAGTGCCTCAATGTTCTACAGTGCAGTCAGTAGGCCACTGATAAGGGCACCTCCAAAATCGGCGCACGGCAATGTAGGCATTTTGGTCTCAAGAGTGGGTAGCTCAGTGGTAAGACGTTCTCTCGGCGTGCTCATGGACTGGGGTTCAACTCCTACTCAATGCCCCTAATAGATGCACTGCAGAGGTGATGCACAGGCACTTTGGAAGGAATGCCTTCGAGTGCCTCAATGTTCTACAGTGCAGTCAGTAGGCCACTGATAAGGGCACCTGCAAAATCGGCGCACGGCAATGTAGGCATTTTGGTCTCTAGAGTGGGTAGCTCAGTGGTAAGACGTTCTCTCGGCGTGCTCATGGACTGGGGTTCAACTCCTACTCAATGCCCCTAATAGATGCACTGCAGAGGTGATGCACAGGCACTTTGGAAGGAATGCCTTCGAGTGCCTCAATGTTCTACAGTGCAGTCAGTAGGCCACTGATAAGGGCACCTCCAAAATCGGCGCACGGCAATGTAGGCATTTTGGTCTCAAGAGTGGGTAGCTCAGTGGTAAGACGTTCTCTCGGCGTGCTCATGGACTGGGGTTCAACTCCTACTCAATGCCCCTAATAGATGCACTGCAGAGGTGATGCACAGGCACTTTGGAAGGAATGCCTTCGAGTGCCTCAATGTTCTACAGTGCAGTCAGTAGGCCACTGATAAGGGCACCTGCAAAATCGGCGCACGGCAATGTAGGCATTTTGGTCTCAAGAGTGGGTAGCTCAGTGGTAAGACGTTCTCTCGGCGTGCTCATGGACTGGGGTTCAACTCCTACTCAATGCCCCTAATAGATGCACTGCAGAGGTGATGCACAGGCACTTTGGAAGGAATGCCTTCGAGTGCCTCAATGTTCTACAGTGCAGTCAGTAGGCCACTGATAAGGGCACCTGCAAAATCGGCGCACGGCAATGTAGGCATTTTGGTCTCAAGAGTGGGTAGCTCAGTGGTAAGACGTCGTCTCGGCGTGCTCATGGACTGGGGTTCAACTCCTACTCAATGCCCCTAATAGATGCACTACAGAGGTGATGCACAAATAAATAGACCCCAAATAGGGCACCTCTAAACCTCACCACAAATCACAAACTTACATTTTAGATTAGACAAAATTTACGCTAGAGGAAGACCCACCCCAAAACAAGAGCACCACCACCAGTCATCACCACCCAGCGCGCTTGAGGAGACACCAGTCACCTCGTGCCCTCGTGATGCATAGCTGAACTACAATGTTCACACTTAAATATGGGGGGCATCGCGTATAAAGTACGTACGGGAGTGTGTACCTGGGAAAGTGTGCCTGTATGTATGCATAGCACAAAGCAGCGCCCTCCATCACGACGCGTCTCTTCGATAGAAATGCGTCGGGTAATAAATAGCCAGTGCTCATTTATCACAGTGCTTATCACGTGCGGTATCTGTAGCATAGGTGCCCACATAAATTGGGCCAGAGGAGGGGCAAACCGCCAAACTTTTCGAAGGCGGTGGGTAAATCGGGATTTTCGGGATGGAGTTTTATACGTCGAAATTGCACAAAAAATGGTACTTATTCGATTAAAAATGGGCCAAAACGGTCCAAAAAGTAATCTACACGCTATTTATACATACGTACCTTTAAGCTGGAAAGTACAAAAAGAGCGCCGCAGGCACACTTTTTACCATTTTTGCACGACAAATTGGCTTGTAGTTCCAGAAAATAAAAGCCAGGGGAGGGGTCGTCCCGAGTCTTTCGGGATAGGGTCTTCCAAGGGAGGGGTATACCCCCCCCCCCTATACCCCACCCATGGGCATGTGGGCTCAGGGGGGGGGGGTATGGGGGGACGGTCACCCTACCCTGGCTATAGCCGTTCCGCTTTTTTGCGGGAGAGAGGCTCCCCTGGACATCACCAGGACCCCCTGGACGCCTAAAAGGCTATTCAGACCTCATTTTGGACGAAAAAAGTACCACCCCCTCCACAATTTCCAATCCCGGACATTTTATCTAGGATGGCTCTAGACCCCCCCCCCCCTGGCTTTTGAACCAATCTACATGCCCATGGGCACCTATGCTCTGTAGTCATTGTAGTCGAGGGTTAGGATACCACAGCAGTCACCCTCAGTCGGATGATTGAGTGACGTGGAGATGGGCCTCGTTGAGCAGCGCGCCGAAGTTGACGAATGTGCAGGCGCGCGCTTCGTCGACTTCGAGCCAGCGGATTCCACGTGCTCGTCCGAGAGGGTCACTGCCGCGGCGGCGTTCGCGACTCGCGAACGCCGGAAGGTGACGACCTTTGGCGCGTGGCGCGTCGAGGAGAGTAGCGCAGCTGGCGGCAAAACTCCCAGTCGATCTCGTGGTCGGCCTCGCGCAGCGCAGGCCGCTCTCTTCAAACGTCTAGCGCGTCGCCGCTCTCCGCTCATCCTCGCCTACAACGACTGCCTTGCAGCTCCGCCTTTCACTGTCGTGTAGCGTCAGCAGCTACGGACTTCCCACCAGGATCCAGCCGCTCTATGGGCGGACACTTGTGCTGCTCCCTCGAGCACTGGAGCAGCAGGGACTCCATTTGATCCTCTAGCTGCTGGAAGACAACTAGGCCTGCCGCTCTCACCGGTGCAGCGGGCCAGGCTGCGACCTGAAGACACAACTATAACAATGCGTGTTGCTGCGAGAGGCGCGCTAGTGGGGGCGGATCACTCGCTTGCGGGCGCTGGGCAGCTTGCGGCAGAGGACGAGGAAGGAGGAGGAGACGGCGGCTCCGCTGAAGAGCCCCTCCTTGCCGTTGAAGGTGGCGCTCGCCTTCTCGTGTTAGAGGAAGGCCTTGCCGAGGTGCTCGTGGCCGGCGGCGCTGCCGCTGACGCAGGGGCAGACGTCGCCGACGTGGACGGTCTGGTAGGTGGCGGGCTGGTTGGCGCGGTTGGCGGCCGCCGCCTCGCGGAAGGGCAGCCAGCGCCCAGCGGTAGTCGAATCCCATGCGGTCATCCTCGTGGTAGGCGAGCAGCTGCATGGAGCCGACGGCGGCGCCAGCTTGCCGGTCGCGGCCCAGCAGCGGTCCATGACCAGCTCTCCATGCTTCTCCATCTGGTTGCTTTGTGATTTTTTGTTTTTTTTTTGTGATAAACAGCATACAAATCTTTGGCGCGCGATTATGTTGTGGGCGGGCACTACGAAACACCTAAATACCACGCTTCCATCACGCTCTCAATGTGCACAGTACACATAACTCTTGCCGAGACTTTGGCTCTATGCAAATTCCCAAAGCTATTCAAATCGGCCGAGTTCGTGGAGACACCGGTGACCTCGTGACGCATAGCTGAACGCACTGAAATGTTGCCATTTTATTAATCGGACATAGTGTGCTCAGCACGTACGGCAGTGCGCCTGGAAATAAAACGCTCGCCGCAATCACAAAAAAGCAGGCTGATTGTACAATGTATAGAGACACTGCAATGCGCCTACCCCCGCGCTTCGCGCGCGCGCGCGTATTTTGTACAGGGACAAGCGCGGGGGTGAAGCGACGGCGTCGCTAGGCTAGCGACGCCCAGCGACATAATGGGACGTCCCGTGTGGGCTCGACGCTATGGAAAGAGATAGTGAAATGATCATGTTTGCTTCAACACTATCGTTCCTCGACGCCGACTGCTTCTGCGGCGACCGGTGCCACTCAAGAGGCAGAGTGAGCCTGCCCAAATGCGGTGTTTTACCTAAAGCCACAACAAATGATGTTTAACGAGCGCTGTGTATGTAATGTGCAGTATTTGCAAGAGCAGACGCAATCAGCGATGTTGACTGCACGTTTCTGCGTCCGTATGAAACACAGGTTCCTGTCGCAATCACCACTTGTATTATTGGCGACACTCTTTCAGTACGTGATTTTTCTGAAATTTTGTTGAAATTTAGTTGCTATAACCAATAATTGAATTCTTAGCAACCACTTTGTTTCATCGCAAGACTTTCCCTGACACTTTCCAACCTCTCAGAAGTTTCGGTGACATGCGCTTAAAGGCTTCTCAGATATAGGTAGGTATCCCAAAAAGTTCACTTCTTTAATCGTTGTCCGCGTACAACCTCTTTCCTTGTCGTTTTGATGTTGTGGTTGGCTTGTATTTTCAGCGTGCAGTACTAATGATTTCTGGATTTTGCGAAGTACCTACATTATGCACGATGTTTGGACTTCCCCACAGATCCCCTTGTGCTGTGAATTGTTTTCCTGCGAGAGCGCGTATGGACTCCATACTATGGAGCACTTTCTTTTTCGCCGAATCCGAATTCGCGTTCGTGCGCGCGCGCGCGCGTCAAATTTGCTGTCCCCATCTTCGCGTTGTCCATCGCCCGAGGGCAGACGCGAGCGCGCGGATGCGCCCACTCAACTCAACGGAGGTCGGGTCAAACATTGGGTCGACGTGCGCGCGAGCGACGCCGACATCTTCATTGTCTTCTCTCGTCCGCGCCGCCGAATCTCGCTCCTCGCGAACACAACTCCGTTGAAAGGGAAACAATAGGAGCGGTACAGGAAAGCGGCTTCGAATGGCTGCAGCGCGGTACTGCGGTGCGCTTTTCATCGTCTTATTGGCGACTGGGGCCGAGGCGAGAAGTGGGTCTTTAAAGGAATCTGAAAAATTCGCAACGCTGTGAACCTTCAGAGTGCGAGAACCTGGAAGATAGTTGCACGGCCTGGACTCGCTTCTGTCCCGTCAACGACTGGGTGCGAGAAAGGTGCCCCGTCGAGTGCGACACCTGTCCCCCTCCCGAAGAGAATTCGAACGCCGTAGACCACCTCTTCAGACTGGCGCCCGGTACTGCCCAACTGCCTAAGCTTACTTTATTTCACATTTTGAGCAGATGGTATGTTCAGGCGAGAAATGCGAGAACCGAGATGAGAACTGCGAGGCGTGGGTGGAGGGCAACGTCGACCTCTGCACCGCCTCCACGCACGTGCGCACCAACTGCAAGCTCGCCTGCGACTTCTGCACCACCGTCGAGGCGCCCATCAGTGCGCGCCGCTCCAACCGCTAAATCGATAAATCGATAAATTCAAATTCCATCAGACTACGACCTCCGGTTCCTGCCGCGCAATTTGCGACCGATCAAGTGGCTGTTGGGCACGTGGCGCAGCGAGCACGGCGGCAAGGCGATGTTCCCCACCATCCCCGTCTTCACCTACGGAGAGCAGCTCGACTTCAGCATCGCAGAGAAGCCGGCCGCTGGACCCGGAGCGCTCAACTACAGGTCAGGCGCCGTGTACAGTATTTTTATGGTATTTCTATTTCTATGTACTGTTACTGGTATACACGGTATACACGTGTACTGTAGAAGCACAAGTACACCAAATACGCACACTTTAATCAGATGATATGATATGTACTTGTTGTAGCTCTTTTGCGTGGGGAATTAACGAGCAGTTGGATCTCCACAGCGAGTACGGCTTTATCACGGTCGACGACAATTCCGATCGAGTCGCGCTGACGACAGTTATGAATAACGGTCTGTTTGCCGCGATGCCTTTGTTTGGTGTGGTGCCTGTCTGTCGGAACTGTGGTGGCCTTTCAGGGTTCGTAACAGTCGAGGAAGGAACGCTTGAAGGTTCGGGAGTGTTGCGACTGCGCATGTCGAACATTGGCAGGATCAGCTTCAGTCGAGACCTGCCCGTGACCACAGTGAGCAGCGCCTTCTTTCCTTTCATAGTCAGTGCAAAGTCAACGCAAACTGATTGCGTTCAGCTGACGCGCACACTTCGTCTACTGAGTCCAACGCGCCTAGAGCAGACAGTAGAGATGAGCACAGTGACGAAGCCCGTAGAGCAGCACACGCACATCGTCTACAAGAAGATCTTCCCCTGATCCGTTTTCCGACTCTCATCTCATGTACATGTACAGTGTTCTGTTTGCTGCCTGCGCGTAGCGACCGATCCGTTCCGCTCGCCACGTCCTTCGTATCTGTTTTGCGGTCTGTTGAGAGCTGCTCCTCAGTTCACCCACGTTCGTGAAAAAACGGCCAGTGTTCTATGCCTTTCTCAATACGGATCAAGCCGTAGGGCTCTCCTTCTCTTCTCTTGCCGATAATCCCTGCCAGCGCGGCCTGGCTGGTCCTCGCGGTCCAAGGAAGCCCATCCAAACGTTGGTCTGCCACCGCCAGCAGCGAGGGCCGGAGTCGCGGCCGTCTTTTGGCCATCGGAAAATCGATCCTCGCATGGCGTTCCTCGGCGGTCGTCGTCGAAGGTGAGTCCGCGCCAGCTAGGAGCCTCGGCGCCTCGGCTCACGCGCCGCGAATGGAATGAAATAACCGAGACGGCCCCACGCGTCCGCCCGCGCTAGCCCTCTGCTCCGTCCACCGTGCGACTGGCTGCTGCTGCTGCTGCCTCCACCGCTGCCGCTGCTGGCGACGGCAACGGAGAAGAAGAAGAAGACCGCTGCTGCCGCAACTTATACCAAACAAGTTTTGGTAATCCAACCCAGAAATGGTCAACACAAACGTTGACAACCTAAAACCGGACAAGTTGGGCCCTGCAGCGCCAGCCGCGCCGCCACCTCCCGCTGCCGTGCCGATCAATAAAGGCAAGAAAACCAAGCCAAAAATCAGGTATGCACACTCACCATTTGTGTTTTCTTAAAAAAAACTGTCAGTACCCTACAGCTACGCTGCGAATTCTCTGGACCCCTCAAAACGGGATGATAGCGGCCAGTTCTGCCACAAATAAAATCGAGTGCGGACGCATGTGCACCGTCGGCCGCACAACAAAGGTCGGGCCAGCGGGGATTCGTTTTGACGACGGGCTCTGGGGATCGCCGCTTGATTAGCAGCTGCAGCCGAGCGCCCAGACCTCGCGGCGCCTGCACCATATATGTACATGTACCACGGCCTTACAATCTCTACCTCTAGTCCGAGTCGCCATTCTCTCCATGCACCTATATTGTGAACCACCATTGAATGAGCGCCACCAGTGAATGAGCAACCCTCCCTTCGCTTGACCTGTACCACTAAACTTAGGGCCGAACCTAATCCTATTTTTTTGTGAACAGATATGTATAGTTTGCATAGAGTCAGACACAGGACACCAAATTTGAAGGGTATGCAATTATTCGACCAATTAGGGTAACTCATTTTAAGTGAGACTTGGCGGTGCAATGAATTACGCGCCTAGCACGTAGACAATTCGCAGACAACGTACAGTATAGGTCAGTAGTTTCCTGTAATATTGTACTCTGAGATATAGTCGTCCTCTGAGATAGTAGCCCTCTGAGATTGGTTTGTAAAACTCCTGACACTTTTCGGTGGAGCAACGCTGATTATAGAAATGAAAGAGCAGCTGAATCTTGTCAATTGCAGAGAGCTTATTTGTCATCTGCTCGCTCAGCAGCGGTGCAAGGCGGTAATCTTGGGATGGGCGCGGGTGGATTTTCACACTCGTTTGACGAAATCCTTCCGAGAGGCCACCCCACAGCATAGAGCTGTCGAGATGGGGGCTCTCTCAGGCTGGTCGTTATTGTGACACGCGTTTCCCACCGGCCCGATTGTATTTGTCGGCAAGCTGCCGCTTTGCCGTCGTCACTGCATGGCCGGCGGCGATGGAAACGCTCGTCGTCGCCCGCGCTTGCTCAGCTTGCGTCGGCGCTCCCCCCCCCCCCTCCCCCGGCTATCTTCCCACCACTCTAGGCATAGGCACACTCCACACATCCCCAACTTGTCCATGCAGCCGCCGCACCACCGCGTATCAAAGTGGCACAGCAGATCCTAATCAGCCAGCAGCTCAACCTTTAGCAAAAAAAAAAACCAGGACAGGGACATTCAGCCCTGGGAAGGGAGCGGCGGCGGCTGCCACCGACAACATGGCGCCCGCGGCCGGCGCCGACCCGACAGCGGCCGGCGGCAAGGGCGGCGCCGACACCAAAGCGAAAGGCGCCACCGGAGAAGGTGGCGGCGGCATCGGCGACTTGAACGTCAACAGCCTCAAGAGCGGAGGAAGTGCGCCGCATTTCTTCGCAGATACGCCTAGCCCAAACTTTAGAGTCGGAGTGAGTGGTCGACAACTCGGAATGCTAGCGTCGTCGTTCAGCGTCGACGGCGGTCATCGTGATAGTCGGCCTGGTGGCGGTGGCGGTGGTGCTGCTGGCGCTCTGGTGGCTCGTGCGCAAGCTCTTCGGCAAGAAGCGCCACGGCAAGAAGGACGCCAAGAAGAGCGCCGGCGCCGCCGGAGGCTTCAAAGGATTCGGCAAGGACTCCTTCCTCCCAACCGCATCGGTATGACGACGACCGCATCGATTTTTTTTATTGCGTATGACGAAACTGGATCGCGTCAACTCCGGCAGGCGACGCAGGAAGCGGACAGTCTCGAGGCAAACATGGAGGAAAATGAGAAGGAGCAGGCTGGTGTGAAAGAAGAGGTGACACGACGTTTAGTGAACATGAACCACACTGGACAGTTATTAATTGACAAAGCGCTACTTCAGATTAAGCTGGGCCGGCTGCAGTTCAAACTGGATTACGATTTCCAGCAGGGCCAGGTTTGTTCGTCCAACGAAATTTAGTGAAGACATCCATCGCTCAACAATATGTGTGCATCCAATTGACACCTTGACCATTCACTGCCGTTACTGATAACGGTATGTAACTCGACCAAACCATCTTGCAGCTGGCAGTGACGGTTCTGCAAGCGGAGGATCTGCCTGGACTTGACATGTCGGGCACGTCCGATCCTTACGTCAAAGTCTACCTCCTTCCCGAGAAGAAAAAGAAATTCGAGACAAAAGTTCACCGAAAGACACTGAACCCTGTCTTCAATGAGACGTTTGTCTTCAAGGTGAACAACTTTTTTGGGTTTCTATCGTTGGGCAATGTGTTGTGCGGATTTGAATCGCACTGTTTATTTACAGAGCGTAAGTTCAAGTGCGCTCTCCGGCGTAAGTTCGTCTCGACACATAGCCAAAAATCCCCTGCGATTCGCACAGCGCTGCGCGACTTTTTCCTAACGATCGCACACTCTGGAATTCTTTGCATCACTGTCGCATCGCAAAACTCGCGAACACTTTGCACCGTCCTTCTCACAACTGTGACAAAAAAAACTTTTCGCAGTAAAACTCATGCAACGTGTTGCAGGTGGCGTTCAATGAGATCAGCAACAAGACGCTGACATTTGCGGTGTACGACTTCGACCGCTTCAGCAAGCACGACCAGATCGGCCAGGTTTCAGTACAGAAGTTTTAAGTAAAAATTACTGTATGCAAATTTGCACTGCATCAGGTTCTAATTCCGCTGAATACAGTTGATTTGGGACAAGTCATCGAGGAGTGGAAAGACATCCAGCCACCGCCGGATGACAAAGAAGCGGTACGCGCCTTTTTCTCGCCCCACCAACCTATAATATGCACACAACAAGCAGCGCTTCTTCGTGTGTGAAGAATGCCAATTAGTTCACGCTAATTGGTTAGTAGCAAAATCGGTGTTGCCTTGCAGGAGAACCGCCTGGGCGACATTTGCTTCTCGCTGCGCTTCGTGCCGACGGCCGGTAAGCTGACGGTCGTGATTCTCGAGGCGAAGAATCTCAAAAAGATGGACGTCGGCGGACTGTCGGGTGAGGGGGTCGGGGCGGTGTTAGCTCGTCGTTGTGAAAGTGGTGGTGTTCGTGTTGGCCTTGTCGTATCCGCGGTGCCGTCTCGTCGTCGTTGCGTCAGATCCCTACGTCAAGCTGGAGGTGTTCGAGGCGAGGAAGCGTCTCAAGCGTTTCAAGACTACCGCCAAACGGAGCACACTCAATCCCTACTACAATGAGAGCTTCAAATTCATGGTGCCCTACGAGCAGATACAGGTGCCTCGTGCTTGTTTCAAGTCCGCGGTGTCGCGGTGTACGCTGCCCATTGGGAAGGGTGCTTGCGAATGCGGTTCAGCGGTGTTGGGGCTTGGTCTCTTCGGTGTTTTGCTGTTCGCGGGCGCGTGGTCGGGTGGCGGTTGAGTCTTTTCGCGGCTTCATTCAGACCCGTACGTCAAGGTGGTCCTCATGCAAGGCGGCAAGCGGCTGAAGAAGAAGAAGACGAGCATCAAGAAGTGCACGCTGAATCCGTATTTCAATGAGTCCTTCTCGTTCGAGGTGCCGTTCGAGCAAATCCAGGTGCGGCGACCCGCTTGCCCCAGAAACTTTGTTTCAATTGCGTTTCTGCTTGCCTGCCTACAGTGAGAACAAAAATGACAGGCTCTGTTCGAATGGTCGACTCTTTGCAGAAGGTGTCGCTGATGATCACGGTGATGGACTACGACAAGTTGGGCTCGAACGACGCCATCGGTCGCGTCGTGCTGGGCTGCTCGGCGACGGGCGCGGAGCTGCGCCACTGGATGGACATGCTCGCCAGTCCGCGTCGACCCATCGCCCAGTGGCACACGCTACAGCCTGTCGACGACGGTGGGGACAAGAACTGAGGAGCGCGGCAGGGACAGTACCTGGTGGCGGTCTGCGGCTGGCGTTGGCTTCCCAATCCCTGGGCGACTTTTTTCTAGTTCGTACGCGTCGAGATGCTGGATCTTTAGCTTGTGCCTGCACCCTGTAAGCTGTATAAGCTGCAGTCTACCAGTTGTCGCGCGGCACACGCGTCCGCGACGCGGTTCTGTAGCCCGCACTTCTGTCGCGTCCGAACTGTATATTATTTTGGTGTCGGTTTTGTTTCTTCTCTGGCGTCACTGCTTTGCTTCTGGTTTATTTTGGAAATTCTGCGCTAGTGTTGCGCACCATACGGTGGTTTAGCGGAGCGAGCCGGCCTACTGACGCAGATGCTGGCAAAGAAGCGAAAGCCCCGCCGCTGAGAGCGCACCAGCCAACCTCTAGCTAGAGTAAGAGCACATTGTGATCACCACTGGCACCAACCAGTTTACCAGCTATGGTACCACCCCACCCCACCACCGCTGCGTCCCTAGCTCCTCTCATTTGTTCGTTTGTCGGTCGGCGCGTGCGTCTGTGCGCGCGTCCTTCGCCCCGGTGTTGCTTGTGAAGTCGCCCGCCGCCGACCCCCCCCCCCCCCATTCCCTCGTCTGTCTTTGGAAGTCATCTGTTATATTGGGTTAAGATATCCTTCCTTCTATGCAACTGAATGTGCAGAGAACCAGTGCAGTTGGACCGCCCAAGGCTGATTGACGGTCAGCATTAGTGGAACTCAATCGGTCATACAAATGTATCACAGGACTGTGGCGAATTTCAGGTTACTAGTTTTCGACTTTCAAGCTCAACCCCACTAATTTGTTTGTTTGTTTGTTTGTGTGTGGGCCGCTTCTATGATCGCGGGGGCCTCTCTCTGGTCACAATCGACCGCTGCTAGTGAGAGATGAGACCCAGTCAGCCCGATCCTGGGGGGCTGGCTCCCCTAACGGGCCGGAATTGTCACTGCCGCCGGGTTGGCTCCGCTGGCCGGCAGCTCAAGGGACGCCCAGGACATACAGCTCCCAGAGGAGACGAACCTGCTGTCCAGACGGCTCCGACCATGTCCCAGCACACAAATGACGTCATTCGGTCTGAGGCATGCATAGTGGCCACGAGGGCAGACACAGAAGAAGAACGCCACATATGTTCTACGGCAAGGATGACCAGAGAAAAATCCACTGAAAGGGATAGTTCTCAATAGTGGGTCCCTCGAGAATTGAACCCAGGACCTTGCGATCATGAGTCCCAGTCTCTACCACTAGGCCACCTTGCTTGCCGACCCCGAAAGACCCCACTAATCGCAGCGTTGCCCACACAGATCGACTCAAAGATAAATAGCAAATCAATCATATTGTCTGGAAGATTGCTGCATGTGAGGTCAATCATGTGAGACAAGTATAACGCATAGCGGTTGCACGGTTTGGCAAAGACAGGAGTCATTCCGAGAGGTCTTTGCGCAGCTTCCACACCAGCATTGGATGCGAAGCGAGCCTGTCTACGCAGCACTCAAAAGGGCTGGATGCGTTGCCTTCTTCCAAGTGGCGATGGTACCTATAAGGTGGTGAAACGGGTACTTTGCTGCAGCTGTACAGTGCAAATCCTAACGAAAATCCTGACCTCTTTTAAGGAACACGGGCGCAAAATCCTCGAAAACGGGACAGCTTACAGTATAAAATGCAACGCAAAATACGGTACCTACCTGACGGCAGGAAGGTGTTGATAAAGTCCGGCATCGAGCCGACTCAAGTCGGCACTTGCCGCCCTTTGTCGAATGTGGTGGGAGAGGCAGACGATCGCGGCCGGCTGGAAGTCGGCGTGAAACTTGTGCGCCATCAACTGCGGCCGCAGAATCAGATGGAACAAGTCGCCCACACCGAAGACGCACGACGCGCGTCTCCAGGTGCATGAAAGCGCAAGTCAAAGTTCTACAGTACATGTGCTGGCAATTAGTTCATCATCATTTTGTATGTGTCGTCGTCGCTGTTGGGTGTGTGTGTTTCATTTCTGTACCTTTGCACCACCAAGGAGAGTTGGTCCAAATCTGAAAGCGTGACACGAAGGGAAAAATGCTGTCGTTGCCGCAACAATAGAAAGCGCTGCTGCCGTCAGCGCTGCTTGGAATTCCAAAGTCTGAAGTTCGTTTGTTGTATCGGTAATCGTTCATCGCACAAGCGAGAGCCAAACAAACAGACGCACATTGCTTGTTCCAGTAGAGTGTGGGCCAGTAGAGTTCATCGGGCACGTAGGCCGTGTCGAGATACTGTAGGTACAGCTTGGCCTTCTCGTTCTCCAGCATGCCCGTCACGAACTCGCGGCTCATCGACGCAGCAAAGCTTCCTTTGTACACCTGGACAAGAAGCCCTCTGCTCCGGACGAACTACGTTTACATAAAAGCAGAAACTACACTATTCTAACCACTCTGTTTGGGTCGTTTCTCTTGTTCATGTTACTCCAGTCCATGAGAAAGACGCCTTCTGATGCACTCGGAAAAGCTCGCTTCAGCGTCACGTTTTCGCGCTCGGCACTGTACTGAGTCAGCCATTCCATTCCCAGGCTCTGAACGCTTGCACTGATACATAGCGCGTTCGTTCATTACCAAGTCCCTACCTTATCATTCGTGTAGTTGAAAGTGAACTCGTATAGGGGTCGAATAGCGGGCTGCAGGTCCACGTCGCTGCTTCCATTGAGTGCTTTGAACACGCGCACCATCTCCGCGTTCGTCTTGAGGGGCATGTCGGACTCGGCGACGATTTGCACGTAGCGCCAGTTAGCGTCCTTCAGCGTCGAGAGGCAGCGCAGCGCGGACGTCAACACCGACATTCGGCCCCAAGTGATCGTCTCATGTCGGTCGGGCAGCAAGACTTGCTCTGGGCGCTGACCGTTGATCGATTCCCTACGGACTCAGACATACAATGTACAGTTCATCAATAGAGATGAACGCATTCAACGCAATAATGCAGCGGGCTAAACTCAGAAACTGCCTGTGCGTACAATTTTAATGGGCACACTGTGTTGACTGGTTTAACGACAGTGTTGGTACAACGGAGGAGCGCCTGGAAAGCAGCTTTCAAGAAGCTCGACCAGACTTCTGATCACGTCGTTCGATTTGGCGTCGTAGGTGACGCAAAATCGATTCTGCGGTCGGTAGAGCAGCGAGAACAAGTTGAAGATCTGCCAGGGGTTGTGGTGGACTATGAAGACGAACGCGAGTGGAAAGTCCGCCTCTTCCGGGCTTCCCGCGGACCGAGCAAACGAATAGGCCGACTTCAAAGCGGAGCAGCTGCGACCTTGGGCAATTCTCCAGGCTTCTACTTCTAGGCCATCGGCGCTCCACCCGGCTGCATGCTCCAGCGCTTCCTTATGCTTTCCATCCTCGGCAACCATGAGAGCGGGACAGTTCAGCAGACCCACTGAGGGGTGAGGCGACGTGTTCACACCGGCATCAAGCTTCTGCTTGGCAAAACCCAGATGTTCGACATGAGCATGCAAGTGATCTGATCCCAGAAAGACGATTATGCATGAGACGGCGATTGTAGCCGCAATCAGCCTCCATCGACCGCCAAATCGGCGCCCCATTGAAGACATGGTCAGTACCAGTATGCTAGTGTGGCATGTATACAAACAAGGATGCGTACGAGCCGCGTACATGGATGGAGCGTTGCTTTAGTCGTTACACGTGTGGAATGCGCAATGTGGTCACCACATAAAAGTGTTGCGAAGCGGGTGACAATTGACAAAGCTACCGTAGTGTGTATGTCACGCGTTTATCGTACAGCTTGCAATGGACATTCTTCTAGCAAACGCAGCCGAGCAACTAATAACGAAGTATGCGTTCAAGGAATTGTATCAATCGAATGAAGACGATTAGTAAATCCACAAAAGACCAGTACTTTGCGTGAATAACAGCGAATTCTTCGTGCGTATAAATGGAAATGCTTGTGCGCGCGAGTAAAGTTCAACAAAGTCGAGAAATAAGTCGGTGTCTACATTCGACAGGACCTTCGCTGAAATGCCTCTCGCCCGTGAGTGGGAGTCCGATCCCGAAAGTGTGCCAGGTACTCACGCTTTGTATTTGATTAGCTGTTTCGTATTTTGCATTTGCAACTAGATTTTGACAACTTGCCAAACTCTAGGTGATGGTGACCGTTTTGAGGAGACCGCTCAGCATCCCAACGAGTATCTGCTCGAGGAGTTAGACGCCGACTCCGAGGTGGGGATCTTGCAGGGATAAAGTGAAAATGTTTTTAATTAACAAGTTCTGTTTCAGACTGTGGATCTAAATCATGGGCGCTTGGAAGAAGTTCCGGACCTGAGTCGCTTTTCGAAGATAAAAGTGCGGTATTATCAATTAAAGTTTATTTATGATGCAAGCACGAACTCAGTACAGGGACCGTAAACCAGGCACGAGGTGCGAGGGTGAGGGGGATGCATCATAAAGAACACTGTGTCATCACTTATCACTACGGGGTTTTTTTGCGAGGAAAGATGGGCCGCCCACCAGGCGCGGATTTCGGGCCGAAAACCCCAGAGCGGCCCTACATCGAGGCAATGAGAACGTTCATCCTTCTGCCCAAGAGGATTAGTGACTCAGTGGCAATGGCGGGAGCTGTCATCCCGACCACGTGGGTCGAGATGACAGCATGACGCCTTATTACCCGCTGAGCGTCTCGTTCGCAACGCACACCGGATTCTTCGTGGCTGGCAAATTGAAAACAAAAACTGTCAATTAACCCAACAAATTCGCTTCAGTTTTTTAGTTAGGTAGACATCGTGCGTGTGTTAAGTAAGTATAGCTGGATGAGGGGAGCAGCAGTAAACCAAGGCTAGCTGAATTTGCCTACTTTGTGCGCACGCTCACCAAAGCCAAGGAGCGTCACAGACAGTGATGAGTCGCACAAATTTATCCTTGTAGGAGCTTTGTCTGCGCCAGAATCTGCTGACGAAGATCCAGAGCTTCGAGCTCGTCAATGTCGCGACCTTGACTACGTTGGATCTGTACGACAATCAGCTAACCAAAATCGAGAACCTTCACTTCCTAGTGAATTTGGAGTGGGTTTCCTTATCGATTGGTTTGGTCGGCCTACGAGAGTGTGTATGACCTTCTGCAAAGTGCATACGTTACGTTTGCAATTACCATGTTGTGTGGTGGTGGTATGTGTTCCAGACATCTGGACCTGTCGTACAATCGCTTGCGGAAAATCGAAAATCTGGAGAATCTGACCAAACTGAAAATCCTTTACTTGGTGCACAACAAAATAGTCAAAATTGAAAACCTTTCTACTCTGGTTAGCTTAGAATTGCTGGAGCTTGGTGACAACAGAATCAGGGTATGGAGGTTTTATTTAACTTTTTTTAAATTTATTCAAATAATTATAGGTATTTTTATTTGCTTTAGGTGATAGAGAACATAGAGCATCTCGTGAAGCTTCAGTCACTCTTTCTTGGCAAAAATAAAATCACGAAAATTCAAAATCTGGACGCCCTTCAGGAATTGACCAATTTGAGTTTGCCGGTAAGTCGGAAACTTTTTTTGTGAAACATGCCATGCGGCGACAGTTGCATTGTTTAGGGAAATCGGCTTGTCAAAATCGAAGGCTTGGAAAGACTCACGAATCTGCAGGAAGTCTACTTGAGCGACAACGGGATCGACGAAATCGCGAATTTAGAGGAAAATGTGTGTGGTTTGTTGTTGTTACGGTTTCGTTTTTAGAGTATTTCGTATTGATTCTTCAGTTGCAACTCACGACGCTAGACTTGGCGAACAATCGCATAAGTCGTTTGACGGGAGTGAAGCATTTGACCGCTCTTACGGACTTCTGGGTGCGTGTTGTTGTGCTTTGTGATTACTTGTGCGCTTTTTATGGAGCTGGCTTTATTGATGGCCTGGCCTGTGTTATGTTCATTCGATCGATGTGTGGAGAGTGGAGTGCCTGTTTCAACTGTTGGGCTCTTCGTAACCACTCATTTCGCCCCTGAATGTCATTTACATAAGCGTGCAATTTGACGAGTTGCACTGTGAGGCGTCTCGCTTGAGTTGCAGTTCAACGACAATCAGCTGGAGCGCTGGGAGGAGGTGGAGGAGGAGCTGACGCCGCTGCCGCACCTCGACACCGTCTACCTGGAGAGGAACCCCATCTACACCGAGGACACGGCCGCCTACCGTCGCAAGCTCATGCTCGCCCTGCCCCAGGTCAAGCAGATCGACGCCGTGCCATGTCGCTCCTGACGAGCCGCGCGTCACGAGCGGGCAAGCTGCCTGACGAGAGGCAGCAAGCAAAGACCTACAGTTGTGTCGACGACGTGAACTCCTACTCCTCTCTTTACCCCCCCCCCCCCCCGCCGCTACTGTTGAAGTCGTACTGTCAGTGTAATTCGGTGTCATCGTCTTTTTCCGAGTTCCAAAGGTTGTCGCAAGGCGGCTGCTTATGTCACGCATTTTCGCGCCAAAAGGCACCAAGTGCACACACATGTAGCTGGAGGGGGGGGGGGGGAGGGACTTTCCCAGTTCCGAAAGTTTGCCTGGCCACCCAGCCCGAGTTCTTGGTTGCTGTCCAAAATGAACAAATTGAATAACTGCACCAAAATCGCGTGGAAATAGGTCTGTACTTCGCTGCCAAATAAAGTCAAAATCAAGGTCGATATTTTGGTGTTTTGCCAATGCCATAAAATGCTAAAAATACAAAAATAACACAAAAGCACCATTTTTTAATCTGGAGAGGTTGGGAAAGCAAAACTGTAGATTATTTCTTGTGGAGAGGGTAGGTTGTCGGTTGCCCCCCCCCCCCCTCCCCGAAGTTCGGTGTCTGCTCCCGCTCCCTCCCCACATTTCCTCAGCCCCTCCCAGATCCAGATCAAACTATCTTGCACTTTTCTATAGGCGTGCGACTGCTTTTTTTTTGCAAAACGTCACTATTGTTCACCAATCTGTAGGTTGCTTGTCTACTGTCTAGCCAGCGCTCTCTGGGGGCAGCGCGTACGTTACGTATTAGTGGGGCATGGCGGGATGGGCGCCACTAAAAAGCGGCCATCCGTTTGCTTGACAAACGCCGCTTTCTCGACACGGCCCTTGATTAGCAGCTCCGGACTGGGACGTACGCGCCCATTCCTGCCGCGCCTTTCCGCCGATCAAATACGCCGCTGTCCATGCTTGTAGCGGCCAAATTGGGCGTTGCAGGGGAATTTCCGTGCTTCCGCGCTTCCCTCTTCTTTCCCTACTGGGCTACGCAAGTTGCCAGGCTGCGCGAACGTGCGTGCGCAGTATTGGCCTGCTATGTGTTGTGACAGGTGTAGAATCGAGGAATGGAGGTCTGATGAACCTGTCCTTGAGTTGCCATGTGTGGCCGCTTGCCACTTCAGGCCTTAGTTATAATGAAATTCTGACGTTTCGCGCTCTCCTCCCATGCTCGTTGAAGCGTATGCCCATTCTATTCTTTTTTTGCTAAAACTTCCACCGAAGTCGTCATTCCGCACGTCTTCATCCATCCATATTAGAGAGGACGACGCTGTAGCATACCTGTAACTGGGGGGGCGCGGGGGGGGGGGGGCCCCCCCCCCCCCTCCCCCCCCCCCCCCCCCCCCCCGCCCCGCCCCCCCCCCCCCCCCCCCTCCCCCCTTCGTCTTTTCCTCTTGTGAAAAGATAAATAGGTGTTGTTTTTTTCTTTTTTTTCCCTTTTTTTTTTTCTTAACAACAAAAAAACACATATATCCCCCCCCCCCCCCCCCCTTCCCCCCCCTATTCCAACAAAAACCCTCCACCCCCCCCCCCCCCCCCCCCCCCCCCCCCCCCCCCCCCCCCCCCCCCCCCCCCCCCCCCCCCCCCCCCCCCCCCCCCCCCCCCCCCTATGCCAGACCCAGTTACCGGTATGCGCTGTGATCGCCATCATCATATAATCCTGGTCTATTTCTCAGAGCCGGGATTCTTCTTTTTGCCTCGCTAATAGAATTGCGACCACACACGAGACGGCTTGAGGCGTCGCCACGTTTCTATGCGGACCCCGACGAGCCCTGTGTATGTGTGTGCGTGTGTTCGTTCGTTGGTTTCATCCGTTTGTCGACAAGCCCAAATGACGACCGAATTGGGCTGGCCGCGACAACGGCGTTCTTCTAGCCTCGCGCCGAAAAAAGGCGCCGCGCTAGGACGTCTGGCTGTCAGACTCTGGTCTGGCCTAGCTGGACTCGCAAAAATCGCGTGTGCAGTTCTTGTGAGGAGTGGAGTCGTGAGCCTCGCCAATTAGCGGATCCTTGTAGGTTTTCTGCGGGGTTTCTGTCGCGCTCTGATTGCACATTCTCGATTGTCTCGGCACAACAGCCCTAAAGCCAAAGGAAATGGTGTATCTGCACCCGACATTATCGTAAGAGGCGGAAGTCAAGTGAAATTGGTGCAATTTCTTAGCTTATTTATGACATTTGGACATAATTCATTCAGGTTGGTAGAAAAAAATTGCTTGCTTTCGTCGAATTTGTGACACTAGCCGCTTCAACTCGGGACTCCTGCTTGCAAAGTACTCCAAAGTGGTTCAACATCAATTTGTCTCATGAAATAAAATAATGTTGAGAATACTCATTTGTACAATGATGAAGCACTGCACTGATGAAACTGCAAAGTGTTGGAATGCAGGTCACCCAAAGCCAATGCATGTCAACCAATGCATTTGCATGAATACTAAAGAATTGCTTGTAACACCCTTGTTTTAAATAAATTTTATATCAACACACCCACGACGTAAATTGGAGACATGCGCTGAGACTCGTTTGCATAAGTATTGTTTTATTTTCTGTGGTGATGCGATGTGGCGGGGGGGGGGGAGCATAGGCTTTTCGGTTTGTCTGTTTGTATGTGTTGTATGTTCAAAAACGTTTTGCTCTCGCAACCCAACACGAACAATCCGACACATGCACAAAACGCGCACACAAAGAAGACCATGAACCGATGCAAGGGGGGGGGAGGGGGGCTGGAGAGAATGGGAAAGCCCGAAAATAGTTTATCGCCCAGAGGCCCCCAAAGGTCGAGTAGCTCAATGACCAATGGGGGGTTGGGGGCGAGAATAGGCAGAGATTGTTGCTATATGTGAGAAACCTTTCATCTCTTTTGTCGTTTGTCATTCATCATTAAAAACGTGCTCAGAAGTGATTCAGTATCAATATTTTCATGTCCTCAGTAGTGACTCATCATCAATACAATGTGTCATAAAATCATGCTGTGAATGCTCAGTTTAAAAACAACAATGACGAATCTGTAAAGTGCTGCAGCAAAAGCCAAAGGAAGTCAACCAATGCAACCAATGCACTTCTGCAACACAGGAAAACATTTTACCTTTTTTGTTGTAACGCTTTATTCTTGCGTCATTACATCTCCAGTCATTACATTCGATAGTAAAAATTAGGCACTATACCATCTTGAGCAGACACACCATAAATCCGATCCGATATAGGCAGTGGGCTAATTGTTTTAATCAGCCCTTCAGAGAGTCAGCTAATAATAATTGGCTTTTTTTGTAATCTGCAAGGCTGCTCACATATGTTCATGCACCTTGATCTGCAGGCGCAAGGCCTTTGGACCTGTCTAAGCTAGGATCGCGGTCCGACGCTTCCGATTCCATTCCAGCGCGCCGTGGGCGGGCGGTTTTCGGCAGGCTTGGGCTTGGGTCTTCCTTACGTCGTCTTTTTTTGACTAAGCACAATTGTTGCGTCCGCGTCCGCTGTGTCCGAAACCTAAGCAAAGCCTAAGCCTAAGCCTAAGCGAAGCATAAGCCTAGGCCAAATCAAAGCCAAAGCATGGTAAGCCTAAGCAAAGTCTGGACTAAGCCTAAGCAAAGCCTAAAATTAAGAAAGTTTTCATCGGACGCCGCAGCGGACGCGGACGCATCAATTGCTTTAAGCCGTTTTCTTTTTCGGGGAAATCCAAGTTCATTGGGCCATTGAACCGGGCGAAACTCACCACAATATCTCATTTATTACGTTTAATGCGTCGACGATCAGTGCTCAACGCCAAGAAAAACTAAAACAACGCACCACTAAAACGCTAACACATACACGCGCATGCGTGCGTGCGCCCACTCGCGAGTCCGTGCGTGCGTGCGTGCGTGCGTGCGTGCGTTCATGCGTGCGTGCGTGCATGCGTGCGTGCGTGCGTGCGTGCGATCGAGCGTGCGCGTGCGTGCATGCACGTGTCCATGTCCATGTGCATGCGTGTGCGTGCGTGCGTGTTCGTGCGTGCGTACGTACGTGCGTACGTGCGTGCGTGCGTGCGTGCGTGCGTGCATGTGCGCGCGCGTGTCCGTGTCCATGTGCGTGCGTGCGTGCTTGCGTGCGTGCGTGCGTGCGCGTGCGTGCGTGCGTGAGCGTGTCCATGTCCATGTGCATGTGCGTGCGTGCGTGCGTGCGTGCATGTGCGTGTAATACAAGTTTTTATAGCGTTAACACCTGTAAAACAAAGTAAAAAATAATAAAACGTTCAAAGTTTCTATAGCATAAACACGTGCAAAACAAAAAAGTTATAAACAAAAAAGTTACAAGTATTTTTATGGCAGAGGTTTGATCCCAGGACCTCCAGAAAAGTAACGACATCATAACCACTACACCATTGATCTGTACGGAACTGTTTTCTAAACACTTCTGATAAGTCAGAAGCGCGCATAAAATGTGCTGTATTTTCATAAAATTTATTTATATTTGCATAACGCATGGATTACGATAGCTTCAGTAGTGCCACTCTTATTTTGATGGTAAAATGTGCCAAGCAAGCTTAACTCAATCCATCCAGCAGAACTCTGTGCTGCATTGCAGACAGAACCCACAAACAGTCATACTACTGTAGAAAAGGATAATGCTATATCTTGTCATTACTGTAGCAGATTGGAAAACGAATGCCAGATTCGTGATCACCACGGTCGATTACATATATCCCAAGCAGATTTGACACTGAATTCTCAAATTCGATCAAACGCAATTTGCATATTCAATGCGTCGTATCTCGCGATTACGGTATCGCACTGGAAAACGGATGTGATATTCGTGATCAGCACGGTCGGTGACATATATCCCAAGCAGAATTGACCCTGAATTCTGAAATTCGATCAAACACGTATGCGAAATTTGCATAACTCACGGATTACGGTAGCTATCGCAAATCCGGCCCTTAAATGACGGTGAAGTTTCCCACGGCAGCTTCATACAAAATTTCAGCTCAATCCATCCAGCAGAACTCTCTGGGCTGCGTTGCACACACACACACACACAGACAGACATTGTGCTTTAGTAATATAGATATTGCACTGTTTAAAACGCTCTCCAGCATTCAAAAGCAAAAGAAACTCATGCTCGATTTTTCTGGGCAATTGTGTTTGAGTCGCGAGCGTACTAAATCCAACGTGCATAATGTGAGCTTTATCTGCGCTTTAGTCAGAACGAGAGTAGGTGCGTTAGTACACGGTTAGTGGCTACAATGCAATGGATACACAGTTGTGCACAAGTAGTGTGTGAAGGGCAGGAGTGCGTGTCAGCGCATACACCAATGTCAGCCGTCTGCCTTAGACCATCAGCCTCGGACATTACACCGAACGGCATCTGTTTGCCGAGATGTAAATATGCCATGCCATCTTTAGAGCAGCGACGTATGGAACAGAGTCGTTGGAGGTGACGACAGCCACTAACGACGGCTGTGTGACATTGAGTCTTCGCGTCCCTAAGCGTTGCGTTGACGACGGAGCGGCGCAATGTGATTGGATTGGAACTGACGAGACGCGATGACGATTTCCTACTCGGACAACTTCGCGGCGCTGCTCTTCCGCTGGCGCGGCAGTCTCTGGCGCAGCGTCTGGAAAGAGCTGCTCATCTGGTTGACCTTCTACTACCTCATTCGTTTCGCGTATCGATTCCTGCTGCTCGACACTCTTGACAAGCATACGTGAGTCGTGTGTGTGTATGTGTGTGTGCGTGTGTGCGTGAGTGCGTGCGTGCGTGCTGACTTTGTGGCTGACGCAGGTCCTGGTTCGAGGAGACGGTGCTGCTGGTGGGCGGCAACATGGGCAACGTGCCGCTCACCTTCCTGCTTGGCTTCTACATCAGTGAGACGGTGAAGCGCTGGTGGGGCCAGTTCCAGCTGGTGCCCTGGACGGACGAGCTGCTCAGCATGCTCTGCGCCGTCCTCCCTCCCAGCGTCGACCGCGAGTCGCGTCTCAGACGGCACACCATGACGAGGTGACCGGCTTACGGCTGGAGAGAGCAAACAATTGAAAAAAGGTCCAACGTTCCTAGACACGTCAACCTGTCGACAGTGCTCGTGTGGCGTGACGTCTCCGTGCGCGTTCGCAACCGCTTTCCGACGGTCGAGCACTTGGTCCTGGCAGGACTTATGACGGAAGAGGAGCTCAAACTCTTTGAGAATGAAACAGTTGGTGGTCGATGTGTCTCGCAAATATGTAAACAATGGAAACACTTGCTCCACAGACGGAGTCCCTCCGCTGGCAGCTGCCCCTGCAGTGGGTTCAGAACGCCGTGGTGAAAGTGGGCTCTATTCCAGCGGTCAGTCAAATGTTCTTCATCGCGGAACTGAACAAGCTGCGCGTGAAGATGCGCCAGCTCTACTGCTACGACTGGGTCTGCATTCCGCTCGTCTACACGCAGGTCGCCGCCCTCGCCACCTACGGCTACTTCGCCATGAGCCTCGTCGGCTCCCAGTACATCCACGCCTGTGAGCGCCCATCTATTCGCGCCAACACGGCGCAAATTCAAATGCGCCTAGGATTTTAGCAAAGGGGAAGCCGAATCACGGAGTCGACCTGTGCTTCCCGTTCTTCACAGTGATACAATTCCTCTTCTTCGTCGGATGGTTCAAGGTACGTGTAATGGTACAACCCATCGAGCTTTTGCTGTTTATGCGGCGGTTGCTCTTAGATCGGTCAAGACCTTATGTACCCGTTTGGCACCGACGACGACGACATTGAAGTCAACTACATAGTGGATCGCAATTTTCAGGCAATATCATTCTTTTCAAATTCTCCTGGCGCCAGGCCAGCAAGTGACCTTTTCTAGACTTCGTTTGCTCTGGTGAACGCAACGGAGTGTCCGACTCCCGAGAGTGACCGTTTCTTCGAAGCGCTGGAGGCGGGCGAGCCTCTGCCGCGACTCCAGCACACGAAGCTCTCAGTGAAGCAGCACGAGCGACCGCCCAAGCTCCAGAGTCACGTCGTCTTCAAGCGTCTCGACGACGTCGAGCTCGCCGTCGCCTGCGACAGTCTGCATCGGCAAGCGTGCGTGCGTGCTGCTCATGCTCTCTGTGTGTCCTCCTAGGCACAAGAAGTATCAGTGCGCCGCGCCTACAGTACTGTATTGACGTGCAAATGTTCAGCGGCCAGGCAAACGGCGACGTTGCGTCAGACGACCTGCTCGAGCCAAACAGTACGAAACACTCGGCCAAGTGGCGACAGCGCAAGAACGCCATGTCTAGCAGATTCCACTGCAAGATTTCGACTAAGCGCTACCGCTACTTCTGAACAATTGTTCTGCTTTTTTCCTTTATTCACAAATGCTGTGCTGCTCTACACGCCTACATAGTAGTGTGCTATTGTATGTATTTATCTGCACGTCTTATCGCAGTCGAGCTATTCCACTTTATGTGGGTGCTCGGTAATTATGTAGTGAAATCGCATGCAATTGCTGAGGCTGACAATTATACAGTGATGATGCAGGTTTAGTATACTGTAGCTGTACTGTACTCTATGTACTAGACGCTCTCGATCTTTTGGATTCACAGTTCGGGTTTAAGTCGCGTCAACCGCTTATGGAAAGACTATCGGCGAGAACTCAGTTGATTGCTGCTCATGACCTGCGCACCCAATGTTTACGTTGAACTGATTTGATTGAACTGCAGCTGTACTGAGCAACTTCTTCCCGTTGTCGTCTTCGTCACTCGACGGGAGTGTTCGGCGCTTAATCAATCTTTGGTAGCCGTGTAGCAGGCCGCTAAGCTATAGTCGTTTGGACTTTCAGCGTGCGCGCGTCTTCCGCTCTCAGCCGCCGCTGCCTTCTCCACTGAGCAGCTGTTGCTCACCGTTCCATCCGCCCACCCCCACCCGAAGTTCGTGCCTCTCGGCGCGCCGCCACTGCACGGCTGCGGAGCCAAGCGCCCTAGGCTTTGAGTCGGAGTCTAGCGAATAGAGGCTCCACGATGGCCGAGTCGGCAGATCAACAGCAGATCGAGCCGTCGCAAGATGAGGCGAGCAAGGCGGATGGCTTCTGGCTGTTCGACGGCCTCGAAGAGGAGCCGTACGGCGTGATGCCGCTGCACAAGCTCCAGGCCAAGGGCGGCCCAACCTCCATCAAGGATCTGCGCCGCGTCGCCTCCTACAACTGGAACTTGCGTGACCAGCAGGAACCGAGCATCGTCGTATGTGCTTGCGCGTGGGCGCTTTCGGCGTGTTCGTCGCCGGTTTTGAGTGTGCGCCGCTCGCTTTAGGTGCCCGGTTCGCCGCGCGAGTTCGTGTTCTGGGTGGGCGGCCGACTGCCGCCCGACAGAGGGGTGCTCGTCTACGACGTGAACCACCTCAAGGTGCCGACCGGGCCCATGGACCCGCTGATCCAGGCGTGCCGGCTGGCGCGCGAGCAGGATCTGGCGGCGGCTGCGGACGCGCGCCGCACGCTCGTCCGGCAGCCGTTCGACTTTCGCTCGGTGGACGTGATCACGGACTCGATCAACCTGCAGAAGCTGTTCGCCTTCTGCAAGAACGAAGGCGAGGGCCTCTTCAGAATCGACGCCGAGCGCGTAGGCAAAACGGTCGTCCTGACGCGCGTCGAGGCGGCCGACCTCATGCGCATCGACTACGAGTGCTTTGACCAGGTGGCCTAGTCGGCTAGCTTCCCACTCCCACTATTCGGCCAATGTTGTGGCGTCATCGCGAATAATGACCTTTTCCAGGCCTATAAGGCGCAGTGCTCCCGAGCGCGCCACCCGCTCACGGAGGGACCCTTCTACCAGATGTCGACCTACCAATTCGGCGACTTTAAATTCCTCGTCAGGAGCGAGGTGGACAGCGCGGACTTTTCAAAAGTGGGACCAG
Organism: Paralinhomoeus sp. GSCO2_6; assembly: GCA_030248085.1. Lineage (NCBI taxonomy): Eukaryota > Metazoa > Nematoda > Chromadorea > Monhysterida > Linhomoeidae > Paralinhomoeus > Paralinhomoeus sp. GSCO2_6. The sequence goes on from JASAMY010003432.1 coordinate 66,828, forward strand.
CGCCAGCGCCACCATCGGCCGAATCCAACGGCTCCGCTACGACTACTCAGAAGGAGAAACTGGACGGATGCACATCTGTGTCCATCTACAAGCATGGAAACAGGAAGGAGAATGAACTGCTCCCGTTGGGCGCCATGACAGCATTCCCACAAGTTGGAATGGTTTTTCATACCATAGTTTCCTACACAGAATAATGTCACACTATTCTTCCGTTTTAGTCCGGTGGCTTTCCGTCGTTCACGTGGGCGCAGCTGTTCTTCAGCGGGTTGGACCAAGTCACGGTCGGCTGGTACAAGCCGCCCAACGACTTCACGCGTCCCGCGTCCTACTCACTTCAGGCAGTCACGCTACGAAGCGCCCAGTTGTATTCTAACACAATTTTAAACACTTTGAATTCAGGAGGCGAACAAGCTGAGCAAGACGCAGCCCTACATCCCGCTGGCTAAAGTCTACGACTGCATTTCCAAAGTGCGCAACTTTCTGCTGAAGAACCAGGAGTCGCTGAAAGTGGGCCTCGTCTGGAAGGGGCAGGCTCACCTGGAAATCTACGAGAAAACGGACAGCAGCTCGAGGTACACTCACCCCAACTGGTGAACCCACCATGACAACTGTTCACATCCGCAAAGCAATCGGCGCAATGAGAGCAGCAATTTCAAAGCTATTGTTAGACTGAAGTTTGCTTTGCAGCGGTCTCTCGGAGGAGGTGCGGGAATTCCTGCGCAAAGAGGTCGACAAGATCGACGAGGCCCCCGAAGAGGAGGAAAAGGAGGCAGAGGGACAGGAGGCCTAGTGTGATCGATCGATCGATCGATCCTCTTTCCCTCTATTGCCGCCAACGCCAACCTATCATTACCGACGCGAGCCAACCAATAATTGACATGACACGCGCAATATTTCGTCGTCGCCCCACCCGAGTGCTCTGTTTACCCATCACTGCTGCGGCGACAGCTGCGGCAGTCGCACGCCGTTTTTCGGGGTCTGCAGAGGTTTTTTGGGCGTTCGTTGCCGGGCAGCGGCCGATTCGCGCCACGCACCTATTCCATTAGTGGGCTTGACATAGAGTCCGCCCTGCGGTCAACACCACGTGCACAACAGCCTCTGAATTTATGCGCCACTCTTGAGCTGCTGGCAGCGGCAGAAGAAAACAATCGCAAGCCACACATCGCCATGGGCGCTGCCAGCTCGTTGAAGCGAGAGCTCCGCAAGCAGCGCAGTCGGCACATTATCATTGAGAAAGATCTCAGGAACGATCAGGTGGCAGAAGCGGCCAAATTGAAGCTTCTCTTGCTAGGTGTGCCAAAATTACTCTATGTTGTACGGTATTTGTTTCAGATGCAGTACAAAATGCACGTACAAACAGCCACAAATACAAAACGCACGTCCATCTTCTCACTTTGCTGATTGATGACATGTAAAGGGACAAACACGGTAAATGTCGCGAATTCATGGCCAATCCGATTATTTCGCAAACAGGTTGATTTGTTTGATTTTTTTTTTCCAACAAATTACAATTTTTGATTTTTCGAACGCACAACTTTTGTTCATTCAGTGGTCGGTCACTTTTAGTTCCCACTCAATCTGCGATAAAGTATTTTTAAGCTTGTTGAGTTCATATGCATTGCTGTAGTTGCAACATTGTTCAGGCGCTGCCGAGTGCGGCAAAAGTACGATTCTCAAGCAGATTCGGTGAGAGGGATAGCAAGCGACTCCAACGTCTAGGCAGTGGTTAATTTTAGTGGTTCAGAATTCTCCACACAACGGGCATTTCTGACGAGGAGAAGCAGCAACTGCGAGCAGTTGTGTACGCCAACGTCGTGCAGGCGATGGCCGAGATACTGCGGGCCATCACTCACTTGGGAATCGCCGTCATGCGGCCGGACTGCGAGGTGATTTTGGTCGAATGGATCTGGGAGCATCGCGCGAGTCGTCAAAACGGACGGGGACATGGATGGTGTTGTTGTTCGCAGCTGTGGACGGACACGGTGCTGGAGGAGGCGACGCGGCTGGGCTCGTCGCGGGCCGAGCAGCCGCTCAGGAGCGAGCTGTACCGCGCGCTGAAGCTGCTCTGGGCCGAGGAGAGCGTCCAGACCGCCTACCAGAGACGCAGCGAGTTCCAACTGCCCGACAGCTGCAAATAGTGCGTTGTCTCGTCTTTCCTGTCGTCAGGCCTCATTATCCAACAAAAAGAACCTGCAGCTTTTTCGACGACTTGGACCGCATCGCGGCGTCGGACTACATGCCGAGCGAACAGGACGTACTCTACGCGAGGGTCGCTACCACCGGAGTGGCAGAGATCAAATTCGTCATGAATGGCACGCACTTCCTGTTAGCGGATTTGCTTTTGAAACATCCACTTACGAACTGCACTACACATACATGCCTACTGTCTGCGCGCATGGTTGCCAGAGTTCTGGACGTGGGAGGGCAGCGGTCAGAGAGAAGAAAATGGATTCACATTTTCGACAACGTCGACGCCATCATATTCATCGTCGCACTGTCGGAATACGACCAAGTCCTTGCCGAAGACGCGACTGTTGTGAGCGGCAACAAACTGGTTTTAGTTTTTTAAACCGAAGTTGAACACTTGCTCTTCTGCAGAATCGAATGATCGAAGCGCGGCATCTGTTCAAGCAAATCTGTAATGGCAACGTCTTTTCTGAAAACATTTCAATGATACTCTTTCTCAACAAGAAAGACTTATTTGCTGAGAAGTTGAAACACAAGCCTATCACTGGCGCTTTTCCCGACTATGCCGGTCAGTGGTCTTTTGCAAGTGTTCTTTCAAGTTTTATGTAGTACGTTAATTGTAATTAATAGTTATGATGTTTGATGCAGATAGTGTTTTGACGCTGTGTTTAGGCAGAAACGATTACGGTGAATGCTTGGAGTACATTCAGCGTCACTACGAAGGCCTCAATGTCACCAAGCCGCAACGAAAACTGTACAGTCACGTCACCTGCGCAACTGACACCGAACAGGTTTTGACGAACTTGAATTGAATCGTTTTGAGCGAAAAAGCGAAATAAACACACGATGCTCCATTGCAGGTGCGACAGATTATCGACAGCGTATTCGACACCGTCATCAGTCTCAACGTGAAGAAGGCGGGCATGTTTTGAAAGAGAGCGATTTCGTTAAGCGGCAGCAATGTTTGTTTGCTACAAGTACAGGGTGTCCCGTCCTCCTGTCGCACCTTTTGTCAAAGAATAACTCGGCTCTGGGTGAACCGATTTTAACCAAACTTTGACCACTTATAGCAAGTACACCAACATAGACATTTGCTCAGTTTCACCCAACTCGGCTGTACCGTTTCGACGTTAGATGCTGTCAAGTGGAGGCGATATTTTCCTATCGAGAGGCCAAACTGAGAGGCAAAAGCGGATCGGTTGACTTGGCCGTTTCTCAATCGTCGCTGCAAAATTTGTTGCTTAGTAGAGTCAGTTTTTGCTGGTTTTTGCATTCGCGGTGGACGCGCGCCCACAGAGCCGGAGTTCCTAAACTCAACTCGCTACAACGGTTTCTTCTTATTGGCGACTTTGTTCATGGAAATTCAACCTTAAACCGACTGATTGTTCATTTTTTCAATATTCACCTTGTAAAACTGTTTAACAAGAAAGGACCGCATGTCCCACGTGAATTGGTGGCTTGAAGTTTTACCGAAAACAGATTTTTCGAAATAAAAAGTGCAACGTATTAATCTGAAAAACACAACAATTTGCTTGCAACGGTTTAACTTTGCAATGGTGCAGCCGATTTGCTTAAACTTTGCAAAAGTCCAAGTTAGACTACTTGCTACAAGTGTTTAAGACTTGAGTTAAATCGGTTATCCTAGACCCGAGTTATGCTTTGACAAAAGGTGCGACAGAAGGACGGGACACCCATTAGATAGGTACTGCAAGGGCATCACTCTGGCGCTCGCCTATCACTGAAGGGCAACATCACGCAAGCAAGAAGCGGTGTATGTGTTGTGCGGCTGCACTAATCAAAACGAAAGAACTCTAGTGTGTGAACTCTAGCAGCATCAACTGTTTCCTGCTACATGTAGAGTCAGTCAGTACGCGTGGCATACGGCGTTGAAGAATGCCAAGTTGACGGGTAGGCGGACGTTCTGCAGCGCCTTCCACTTGCTTGTTTCTTTGTCGAATTCTTCGACGACCGTCAGTAATCCCTCATGCGCGAACTCCCTGTAGGGAAATGCGACCAGGCGACCGGCGCACTCGACCATTGGCATATTGTAGATGTTGTCAGTCTGCTGCAGGGTGGGCCCCACAGTCCACCGATCTGCTGTGATGTCGTACGTCTTGCACCTGGCGGTGGGCTCCGTGAAACAATTGTGACCGCATGCGTAGATCTGGTGCTCAGCCGGCCGAAATATGGCCGAGACGTCGCAGCCCCTGCAATGATATTTATACCGAGAAAGCCGATCTGCGCGCGCTCACGGCTCACATTCCGATCGGCATTTCACCGAGCAAGCTCCACTCGCCGCTCGCTAGGTGCAGCCTCTGGAGGTACTGCTTGTTCTCGCGCTGAGAGTAGGTGCTGCCCAGCGCGTAGAGCTCGTGCGCCCGCTCGTCGTAGACCAACGCGGGCGCCATGACGATCTTGGGCATGCGCTGGCCGAGCGGCGTCCACGTCTTCTCGCCGAACGAGTAGAACTCGCAGACGTCCGACCGATCCTCGGGATTGCGACTCGTCCGCGACCAGCCGCCGCAGACGTACGCGCGGTCTCCTGCAGCAGCGGCACGGCTCGCGCTCGCCGCTCCCCCTTCGCAGCCATCTCCTCCGCACCTACCGACGACAGCGGCGCCTTGGGCGACAAGCAAGCGCTTCCTTTGCTTCGCCGTCTCCTCAAACTGCCCTTCTCCGTCCGCGTGCACCTCTGCCGAGAGCACGTCCCGCCCTGAATTGCTTTTCCGCTGCCCCTTAGGTCGCGGCTGTTGCGGTCAGTTGCGGATGTAGACCCAGAAGGACGTCAGCGTCGGTCGCGTCCCCGCCAGAGACGAGCAGTTGGCCGTCGTAGCTGGCCGTCACGTGGCTCATGCGCTTCGACGCCATCTCGCCACCCTCCCACTGTCTGAATTCTCTCTTCTCGGCGTCGTACTCATAAATCGTCTTCACCGTGAAATCCTTCGCTCTGTCGAGGGCCTCGCGATTAGCGATGTCACCAAAAATAAAAATTTAATTAATTAAATAATTCAAAATAATATTTTAAGTACATTAAAAAACAAAAATTGTTAAAAAAATAATTTTTTCTTCTTATTTTTTATTAAAAATAAAAAAAATAATTATTTTTAATTTTTTAAAAATAAAAAATTAAAATAAATATTCCTCTCTAATATTTTTTAACAATTTTTAATTACACGCTAAAAAAATTTTTTTTTAAACATCTTTTCTATTATTTATTACTTTTTTTTTCTCCCTTTTTTTTTTTTTTTTTTTTCTACCTCTACAACTTTCTCATTTTTTTTTTTCTCATATTTTTTTCTTTTTTTTTTTCCTTCACTGGGTTTTTTTTTATTTTTTTTTTTTTTTATTAACCATCCACTTCATTTGAAAGAGTTTTTTTTTTTTTTATCTTTCCTATATATTAATTTATATTTATATTATTTTTTTCTACTTTTGTGTGTGTTGTGTGAGTGTGTCCCAACTTCCCATCTAAATACCCACAATCTCTATCTATCACACCTCTTTTTCCCCCCTCACCCTCCTCCTCGTCTTACTTCTCCATTTTCAAATTCTCATATTTCTTTTTTCTTTTTATTTTATTTTCTATTTCTTTTTTTTTACATGCCGAGCACACTCCCTTTCCCTCCCCCCCCCACCCACTTCTTTTCTTCTTTTCTTTTATTTCATATCTTCCTTTTTTTTTCTTTTTTTTTGAGGTAATGTTACTCTCCCTCTCCTCCTTAAATCACATCACCCCCCAAGTGTTGTGTATTTTTTTCCTGCATGCATGCATGCTACCACAGAAGTATGTACATGCATTCCAAATGCACACTTTAAAAATACCCAGTAAAAAAATTAGTTAATTAAATAATTTAAATAATTCTTGAGAATTCTTTAACTTAAAAAATAAAAAAAAAATATCAAAAATAAAAAAAAAAAAAAAAAAAAAAAAATTATAAATTAATATAAAAAAAAAAAAAAAAAAAACCCCCCCAAATGACCACCCCCCCCCCCCCCCCCAATGCGCTCTGAAGACAACCAGTGGTTGCTGTAGAACGATTCGTGAGAACATGCATAGACACAATGTATTTAGGTAACTGTAGCAGACGGTGTGACGAAAAAAAAATAACCGAAAAGTTAAAGCTAGACCCCGTTTCGTGTCGGGCGGCGGCGGCGGATGGGGCCGACAGCCGAGAACTGCGTTCACCAACGCAAATGAACTGAGCACAAGGGATTGCATGCTGCTCTGCGCTGCTAAAACGTAAATGACACACGCTTCCAACGCTCGCAAACAACATCAGGCATATAAGAAGAGCCCGCAATATCAGTAAATGGGCCTATCGCGCCCGGCGCGCCCGGTCGAGTGGGTTGGAGTTGAGTGTAATGCCAAAGTCCTTGCTAAAGTGCATAACAAGCCAGTGCGGTTTCTTTTGTACTGACCGAGCGGCGAGTGTGCATGCAAGAAGAAGCGGCCGATACGAAACACAGAACGACCATGAGGTACGTATGTAGAGACCACAGAACAAACAAATGACTCAGTGCACTACACTACTACAACAAGACGCTTGACAGCAGACAAACGCGTAGAACAAAGAGACCAACTCCGCCATTTCAAAACGTATTGCTCGTGTGTGAATCGTCGACAAATCGCTGTGCCTGTAGCTCCTAACGCTGTAGTGAAGCAGCGTCTTCGTGCTGCGTCACCAGAGCTGAGTGTTGACCGGTAGGGACTTGAAGCGGAGAGACGCGAAGACGCCGATGCGGATGAGGCGCTGTCTCTTGAGGTAGACGAGCACGTTGAGCAGCGGGTTCACGTTGTTCGCCACCCATGCCAACATCTCGAAGTCGAAGCCGCCCCAACGCAGCCAACTCTCGCTGTCCTCCATTCGGTACGCAGTCTGAGCGCAACCATTTTGCGTGTTTGTCCCGGATACGGTGGTGGGAGAGCAGAAGTTGGGAACCTCGACGAAGAGGAGAGGCAAGACGGCCAGCAGTAGCGTGAAGAGGCAGGAGATGCCGAGCGAGATGGTCAAACGTTCCTGGTCGCTCAGACGGCGCCTGGTCGACTTCTGTGCCTCCGCGTCGCCGATCGGTTTCGTCGACGATGGCTGGCTGAGCGCGTCCACTTGCTGGAGCGACACAACTTCAGTCAGCACCTATACGAAGGGAGCGCGAGCAGCGGTCGACAGCGCACCGTCTTCGATCGTTTGTGTCTCGCAAAGAAGATGATCATGAGAGCGGCGTAGAGGACGACGCTGGTCGTACTGAAGAAGATGCGTCCGTAGGTGTACAGGCGACGCACAACGCTGCCGACGACGTTGTTTAACCAGCAGAACTGAACTTTCCGTTTTGGTTTCCAACGTGAACCTAGCGGCGGGTACCACTGCACACACAGCTGGCTGTAATTCCGAACCTTTGGGACGGTGGCGCCCGCGGCGGCAGCTTGCCATGCGCTGACCATGCCCGCGACGTTGAGTATGCCGGCGAAGGCGACGAAAGGCGCGCAGAGCAGAGCCGAGTAGCCGCGGCCCAGCGAAAGGTACCTTATGGGCCAGCTGACGGCGACCAGACGATCCAGACTGATCACCAACAGCATGGCCGCGGAGATGTTGTCGGCGAACACCCATATCTACACATTGCTGGGCAGCAACTATGTAACAATCGGTCTAAGCTGATTTTCTGAACAACAACAACATTTTCTGATTTTCTCCCAAAACAGTCAAGCAAGCCTAGAGTCTTGCGTCAAGCCCAGTATTGCGGCGAGCCTAGTATGCGAGCCTACTTGAGCACATTTCTGGTCGGACCCACGAATATATGCCCTGCGAAGCACGCACCAAGATGGACGGACTCTGCATGCAGTAGGTGGGCGGCACGGGATCGAATATGCCGCCAGCGGCGAGTTGCATCATGCGGTGGCGCATGGAATCCACGTAGCAGAGTCCGTTGAGCGCGTCTGCCCCCGCCAGGGCCGCCACGATCATGTACGTCTGAACTGAAGAGAGGTAAACCACTGCTAAACAGTGGAGATTCACTCAAGCAGACGCTGCCAAAGACGTGTCGGTGTGACACTGCGTATGTACGAACGAAGTGCACAAATTCAATTTCCAAAAAAATCGTAATCACAAGTGGCCCCAATTTCATGTTTTCGCCTCTTTCCCATCCTCTGAATAAATTCATGGAGACAACAACTTTGCCGCTGAAGAAACAGTTTACAAGAAGGAAACTCAACGGCTTTTCACTTTATTTTTGTTTCAAACGAAACCAAACCAAATCCGGAGATATATATATGTAATCTGGAACCGTTTTCGATGATTACCCCTTCCTCCTCCCAAGTTACAATGTAGATATATTCAGAGGGGAGGATGGGTATCTAGTAGGAGTATGGAGGATGGGTAGGGAGGGGAGGATGCTCCGCGCGGGGTACCTTGTCTCCGCGGAGGGCGGTCTGGAAGAGGACGGCCCAGACGACGGGCATGTTCATGAGGAACATGAGCGCGCCCTGCACCGTCCAGCCCAGCAGCATCGGCAACCTGCCGCCCAGGTCCCACCACGCAGCCACCAGACCCACCGTCGCTGTCGCGTTCTCCATCTCTCTTGCGTGGAGTGTGCTCTCGCTGCGAATGATGAATCGGAAATGGGAGCAGCCAATCAATCCTGTGTCAACTGCTGCTAATAACGAGCAAATATAAAAAAAACGAGAACTAGACAAAAAAACTGGACCTAGCGCTCGCTCATTTCATGGCTACAATACTTGTTGATCATCAAATTAGGCCCTTTGCACAAGTTTTGCACGGTGTGGCACACCCACGCAAGGAAAGTATTTCGAGCTGTCGTCTAGGGACCAAGAAAGACGAATAAAGCCTCAGTACCCAATCTCACCGCGAACCTTTAGGCAGGATTCACCTATAGTATGAAATTAGAAGACCTGCTGGTGCTGGGCTGTGAACACTGAAATTGAGGAGACACGTTTAATCAAGGCTTAAAAGCCCTTCCTTGTGTTCAATGGTAGCACGGAAGCCTATAACTAGAATCTTCTGTTACCAGAAATGATACGGCTAGTCTAATCTTGCCTCACGCTACTTGGACACTAGGGCTTTGTATAGGTCTCATCCGTACGACTGCCTGGGGGAATACTACCGGGATTACCGTTTGCACTTAAACCTATGTAGAAAACCAACTCGTGTACCGTATGCAGTACGTGCACACGCGCTGTCCACTGTTGTGGGAGCTTCAAATTTGTAGCGCGTTGTTCGCCAACATTCATATACTGAGTTAAACAAATCCCAAAAAATTGTAAGCAGTGCAGGACGGTTGGTTAGTTGGAGGGCGGATAAAGGTACATAGTTTACCAAGGTTTGTAGCTCAGTACGGTTTGCTTTTGAACCTTTTAAAGCGCATTGACCTATGGGCTACCACATTACAAATATGTACAGTAATTGGGAATTTCTTTGATCTACAGGCATCATACTTTGAAGCGTGGGTCGGCCAGTAAACTTGTTCCGTTGGTCGAATTCGCGACAGAGCAACTACTAGTGAAGTGGTATGTATGACGAAAGTTAGACTGGCCCGTGCGAAACACGACTTCCTGGAAGCGTGTCGGCTTCGCTTAACCAGACGGAGACTCGTCGGGCTTCTTGATTTCTATTTCCGTATTGGTCTGCACTCTGCACCGCACGCATGGCACATACGGTAGGTGCACACGCACGTTCGCGCCGTGTAGGTAGCGTACTTGAGCCAGCCGTTTGGCTCAACGAGCGCAACGACACTGCGAGGTGACAGACGATACACTCATGGTAAACATGCGTGTTTTTGATGTGCTCATGTGAATGACCACCCAAAGTAGTCAGCGCCTGCTGCAGCGCATCAAATGACATCGCATGGCATCGCTCCATTTTGAGGCAAGTGTCGATTGGCGCCGCTACACGGTGTTTACACTTGTACTGCACGTACATTTGTACAAGTAGTGGGTTAGGTTTACTTGAAGGGCCGTTTTGAACGCGTTCACTATATTCAAGCAAGTGTGTGCAATAGGTCTGAGCGTGTGTGTGTGTGTGTGTGTGTGTGTGTGTGTGTGTGTGTGTGTGTGTGTGTGTGTGTGTGTGTGTGTGTGTGTGTGTGTGTGTGTGTGTGTGTGTGTGTGTGTGTGTGTGTGTGTGTGTGTGTGTGTGTGTGTGTGTGTGTGTGTGTGTGTGTGTGTGTGTGTGACATGATACCATCTGCGCTGGTTGGTCGGGCACTGTGCAGCGGACGGACAGTTCCTTTCGTGTTTTCGTAATCTTCTTTCATCGAAAAGCGTATGTACTCTGCTACCCCTGTTGCCATGTTCAGAGCTCGCAAAGGGCGGCGTGTTTGCCTTTTGCGGCGAGTTAAGGACGCATGCACAATTTACGGTTTCCCTGCCAGTAACACAGTGGCAGTATTCAGTAGAGCATCGCCAACAACAGTCCGGTCAAATCAAAAAGAAACCGGCTCAGTTCCCACTTTTGACTGCATTGTGCGTCTTTCTAGACGTCGCGGACATGTTCAATGCAAAGAGTATACTTACGCCGGTAATATGCACCGTTAAGCGGTGGCGATGGCGACGCATCATCAACCGTGCAACAATGCGCGCTCGCGGCACGCGCCGCGGGCGACAATGGCCCAGAACGGAGGGAGGCGGGCCGACAGGTTTCCTTCCTCCTCCGTCTCATCGACACCCACTCACGCGGATAAGTGCACACAAGAGGACATTTATTGACTGAAAGAATCTTTGGTCAAACTGCAATGTATTGAACCGCACGTGTATCTCACACGAGAATACGCGTCTGCCAATTCAATCCACGCTTACACAACCTGCGGTGGTTCTCAAACGACATGTCATAGCGGTCTCGAACTTTGCACCCGACCGTTATTCGCGCATGGCTAGGGCGCGCGCGCAATGCACGCGCCCATCGGTATGCATTACAACTTCATCTGGTGTTAGTCATCGCGGGCGCGTGCATATTCTCGACTTGATTAGGATCTGCACACATGAGTCAATGGTCCTTTTCGTTCCCACCACTAGGACACATTCACGCCAGTGCGCCCGCAAAGTCCTCGTACGGTCCCAGTGCACAGTTCAGACGAGCAGCCACCCACGGCTCGCTGCAGATTATGTCCTAAAAAGCATTCGCATACGCGCGCGTGTGTGCGTGCGTGCGTGCGTGCGAAAGGATAGAAGACGCGGACGCGAGCGCCGGCCGAGCGGCGCTGTGTCAACAGTGAGCTGGCGCTTCCGAGGAGCGGCTGCGTCAAAGGGCCCTGTTCCGCGTAATGTCGCCCGCAAGGCGCGCCTCTCGCGCACTGGGTGCTGATAAGCGCCCCACCGCCGACTCCTTCCGGCGCCCCACCGCTACGCTTCTCTCCCTCTCTCTCTCTCTGCCTCTTCCTTCACTTCACTCTACCCCCCCCCCCTCCCCCGTTACGTCAAAGGTGTCCAGGCCATCGCCTTCCTCTCTCGTACAGTTCCCCCAACACGATGTGCTGAGAAGTGCGGACGACCAATTCCGCCAACGCGCTCTTTCGCGTTCGCAAAGCGCACGTCAGTCGTTCGTGGACTCTGTCACTATCGGGACTAAGTGTTTCATTCACGGAACGCGCTTGCTGCATGCGCTGACATTACCTAGTTGCTGTCGCGCCACGTGTGATTTTTGCTCTTGAGCAAATTTTTCTTTTTTCCATTACAGTCAAACTTATATGGTCAGGTCAGGCTAAGTAAATCGCGCTCAATGGCACTTTGACAAAGTACTGTATAAGTATTGGTCTACTGTAGATATTGGTTTTAGCTGTTGTGATTCATGCTGCCGATTTGTGCGTCCGTCCGTAGCCATACTCGTCTTTCGCTGCTCATACCACCGTCGGTGGAGGGCTATTGCGCCATACAGTCTCTAGAATGCCTGTTATTCCGTCAGGTACAGTACTATGGGTAGTAAAAATGCACTAATGATGAAATTGACTGCGCTAGATTGCGAAAATCATGTAGTGGAAGCAATGCTGCATCAAAGAGTATTCTTTATGATTCGTCAAGTTTTAGTTCAAGTCTTAAATGAATAATATCATGTTGGATGAGGGCCAAACTATGTAGTGTACATAACTTCGATACTTGCGATCATTGCATGCTCCGCATATCAACCTACGTTCTACCTGTGCCAGTCCACTCTTCCTTGAGACAGAGAATTTGGTTAGGAGTACCAATGACAAAATTACTTTTACTTCCGTTACAAAGTTATTTTTTTAAAGAACTTACGCGGTGGAGTCGGTCAACGACTGGCTTGCAACTACAGCGCCACCAAACCCGCAATGTACAGCTTCCTTGCATATTTTGTTTCGACCCAGAATTACTGGTGCTGGCCGAAAGTTGTATGCCGTATGCTAAAATCTGATCTGCTTTCCTGGGCGTATCCTACTTGTCACAACTTATGTGCGACCAGTCTGCAACCTTAGCCACCGCGGACTGGGCAATATGTTTCATTTGAACTAAATACAGTATCCTCTGAAGCTCTAGTTCTTGTGCGGCCAGTCATGCATTCAGTACTTGGGCTCTGTATCACGTGGCCCTCTCAAGAACTCGGCCGCGCGCACGCAGTGGTACAAAACAGTGCTGGTTTGCGCCGCTTCTGATTGAGACCGCACACAGTTTCGAATCAGCCTGCGGTCGGTAGCTGGTGAATTGCTTCCATATAGCCCCACCCAGGCGAGGTCATGCGGTTGGCAGTCAGGAATAGTCACCTACCCTACTTCATACATGGTTGCGTTCGTGATTGTTCTACGCGCGTCGCTTTTAAAATTCCAGGTGTAACCCTCTTTCTCGCATTGGTGTAGTCGGCGGCGACTGGCTTGCGGCGGCGCGCGCCGCTCGACCCGCGTTCGTTTGTGCATTGTTGCGCAACCGGCGCTCGGGGCGCAGTCTTTTAAAGGAACCCGAAATAACGCCGCGCGCCCATTGGTTGTCGGAGGCGCTCGGTCAACAGCGGCCGGCGCCCATTGGGCCGCGGCTCTCGTATCGCGCAGCAAGTCGTCGTCGTCAGGTAGTCGGCGCCGACGACGCGCCTCGCCAGCCAGTTGCTCGCGCGCGCCCTCTCTCTCCCTCTTCCTTCCACTATGTCTGTACGTGCGTGCGTGTGTTTGCGAGCGCGCGAGAGCAGAAGCGGCGCGCGCGCGCGCGATAGGCAGAGAGCGCCGCCGACCCCACGTGCGCTTCTTATTGTTTAGAGCGACAGAGAGAAGAGAAAGAAAGGGTGAGAAGCGCCGCCGTCCGGCTACTGTTCAGTCGATAACTATGATCGTGGAGCGGGTCATGCAGGCGACGGAGAACGGCCCAGAGAACGGCGTGCCGAAAATTGACGATCAGGTGCGCGTCACTCCGCTCTTTCTTTTCTTCCTTTGCCCATTGTTCGACTGAATGTCTGCTAATTAACAAATGAAGAGGAGGAGGAGTTCTTAATGACTGTGAGACTGTTGGGTCAGAAACAAAAGCCGAGAGCAAAAAAAATGTTAGCGGCGTCAGAGTGCGACAGCGACGTTCAGGCCTGGAGCGACATACTGGCCGTGCTGAGCAAGGACGAGAGGTTCGTCTCGAGTCACGCCCTGGTCAAGCAGGAGCCTGCTGAGACACCGACGTCGCCCAGCTGCGTGCCCTGCGTCGACGACGGTCAACTGCCGACCGTGTCCGCGACGCCGCTGCTGGTGCCCTCCTACCCGCAACCAATTGCGCCGCAGCCCTGCTCCTACCCCATCATGTCGCCCATCATCTACAACCTCACACCTTCTTCTCAGTCGCTCCATCAGACTATCGGCGCTATCAAGCTGTCGCCGCCGTCGACGCCGAACGACCGCTTCTACAGCCCTCATCCGTACGACCCGAGCGCGGGCACCCCGCCCTACCGTTCGCCGACGCCGCCGCAGTCGCCCCTGGCGCAGACGACGACGCGCCGGAGGCGACCGACGCCGGCGGACGGCTCGCGCCGACGCACGCGACGGCCCGCCTCGGCCAGCTCGACGAGCTCGGCGAGCAGCGGCACGCTGCACCAGTGTCCGCACCCGGGCTGCGGCAAGACCTACAGCAAGAGCAGTCACCTGAAGGCGCACAGCAGAACGCACAGCGGAGAGAAGCCCTACAGCTGCAGTTGGCCCGGCTGCGGCTGGCGATTCGCGCGTTCCGACGAACTGACAAGGTGTTGAATTGGTTCCCCTGAAATATTCTGTCGACTGAGTCGAAAACGTGGACGTTCAGGCACTTTCGCAAGCACACCGGCGACCGTCCCTTTCAATGCTCCGCCTGCGATCGGGCCTTCTCTCGGTCCGATCACCTGAGCCTGCACATGAAGCGTCATGGCAACATCGAACAGCGTTTCTGATCACACGCTCGCATCAACTGCCTAATCACCGTCCGATCGCTGCCGATTCGCTCCTGTCCATAGTCCAGAGTTGCTCTGACTGTACACTCACTCTCTTGACCACACTGTGCTGTGCTTGCTAGACGTACGTGCGTGCGTGCGTGCCAAGCGTCTCGCCCTAGGCTGGTCAATGCTCGTGCCAAAACACCTGTCCTCATCGATAGCGTACAACGATGTGTCTTCCATTGTAGTACACATGCAAGTCACTTCTGTTACCGTGTAGAAATTGCGGGCTAACTTATGGCACGGGCCGCTCTGCTATACGTTGCGTTCTCTCACTCTCACTTTCTGTTGTCGTGTTTTCATGCGTGCGTGCGTGCGTCTTAGTCGTGCTCAAAGAGAAGCGTTCTCTTCTTTTCATTCGCTATCACCGTCGAGCAGTCGTCGTCATCAGGAGCGGCGAAGGAGCGCTGCTAGGGGGGTGCAGGGGAACACGGGCGCCTCTCCTCCTCCTCCTTATCTCTGGCAAAGGGTTGCTGTCAGCGTCTTTGTCTCGCCGGCTGGCTGGCGTTACCGAAAGTGGGTCGCGTCGACTCGAGGTCATTATCTGCCGGTTAACCTCTCTGTCTCTCTCGCGCTCGCTCGCTGTGCGCGCGCGCGCGCGCGCGCGCGGCCGACGCCGGCGGCGCTTACGCAAACAGCGGACGAGCGCGGTCGTGACTTCCAGCCGGCGCCAACTTTTTTCTCCTCCTCCACTCCCTCTCGAGGCGGAGAGCTCGACAATAGCCGCTGCCGGCGATTGTCCGCGCGACGACGAGGGGAGGTGGACAAAAAATCGCTTCGCGCGAGCCGTTTAGCGGTGGGGGAACGTGAGCGAGCGGGGGCGGCGAGCGCGAAAGCCTTTGTTTGCGCAGCGAGCGCTCGCCGGCCGTTACGCGAAAGACGCTAACGCCAAATAGCGCCGAGTCACGACGACGTCGGCCGCTCGCCCGACTGTCCACAATGCACAATGACCACCGCCGACGGCTCAGCACAATCTACAATGCGCATTGTGAAACTCGAACCGGGCAGAAAGAGAGAAAGAGAGAGGAGAGCGCTTCAGCGGGAAACGGCTTCAGGAATCGACATGGCTTAAACAGCACCGTTCAATAGTACAATAGAACTCGCCTGTGGGGTGTGTAGTGCGCGCACCTCGCTCTGGCGCTGACGTAGGTAGGTAGGCTACACGACGCACGCATGCGCGACTGTACAACCATGTACAATACGCGAGTTCGGTCGAGATCACAAGCGCCCAACGGCCATAAACGCGCGCGTTCGCGGCCGCTCGGCAAACAAACCGCCGCTGCCCGCCGCCGCTACTGGACTTGGTCGTCTCCCTGATTTCCTGGCTGCGCGCCGTCGTCGGCGTCCGCGTCGGCGTCGTCGCTGCCGGACCGGTGGTACGAGGCCTTCCTGAGTATCGCCTCCACTTTGGCGTCGTCGATGCGGAAGCCCGACCTGCAGGCGGTCGACTGCAGCCAGAACGTCTCCATCTGCCCCTTGCCCTGAAGCATATCATGTTCTATGAAGTCTTTGAACACTGCTACACTAGCTGCACACGGTGCACACGACGCAATAGAACATTTGCAAGTGTCATTTCGCTCCTAGTATTTGTTAGGGACAGCATCCGCCACCAAACCTTGATTGTCATCGAGCCACGCGACGTCGCGACGAACTGTAGTGCCGCATGGTGAGTCCGCAGGTGCTGCCACGTGGCCGCGCTAATTTGAATTTGCAGCGCTAAAACAAATCGGATTCTTCCCGCAACAATTCAAATTTCCCGCTAAAAATTACGCTGGCCGGTGGATTCCATGCGAGACGCAGTGTTCACCGTATCTCCGAAGAGGCAGTAGCGCGGCCGTTTGGTGCCCACGACGCCGGCCATACATGGACCTAAAGAGACGAGAAATGTTGGGCTTGGCCTATTACGAAATTACTACCACACCACGCGAACTGTGTTTACCGAATGCCTCACACCCTACTATTTTGGAGCCGATTGCAGACAAGCTGGACGCGCATGCTTACTCTACAGCTTACCCAACCCCGACAATTTTCGTCCACTTACGCTAGAGAGGTGAGAAGCCCCCATTACTAAGCAACTTGACACGCTACGCAAAAGGTGTGCGTACAGAGAGTGTCAGCTCTGAGGGTTCACAGAGGTTATTTTTACCCATACAATACTGTCTGCTTGTTGCACGTCAGTTAGAACATTAGGGAGTGTGCAAGCAATACGTGTTTGCGTCATACCAGTACAAAATATACGCACGCACCGGTGTGGACGCCGGCGCGCAAGAGGAGCGGCTCGTCGGGCAAGTGGGGAATGCGAAAGTCGGCCACTCTCACGAGAATCTCCAGCGCCAGCGCGCACACCTCTCGACTATGCTCGCAGCCGTTTCGCAGCGGCAGACCCGATGCGACCATGTACGCGTCGCCTAAACACGATTTAAAACGCCAATGGATGGGTCGACATCAAATTAGAATTCACAAAAAAATTGGGCTAGACTGATCTCACCGATAGTTTCGACTTTGTAGCAAGTGTACCTATCCAGAGCGCGATCCATCATCGTATACAGGCAGTTGAGCAACACAACAATCTGCGATGCCCAATTTGAATTTTTTTTAATAAATTGAGTTTTGAGTAAAGAGACGAGCACCTCAAATGGGGAACTCATCGAGCTCAATCGTGTGAAACCCTTGATGTCGCTGAAAAAAACCGTCACTTCGTCGAAGTACTCCGGCACCACCTGTGTGCAGGCGTTGCGTCACTGTTATTTTATAGAGAAATTAAAAAGGTACGAATCACAACCGGTTCTCCGGTCTGCAATCGAGAGACGATGCTCCTTGGCAATATTTCGTTCAGCAGCTGTTCGGTCTTGCGCTTTTCGCTGTCCAGCTGCCGCGTGCGTCGACGGATCTTTTTCGCCATCTTCTGGTTTTGATAAGCGTACCTAAACAGCATGAACACCACAATAACACAACTATCGAAACATAACATAACAATCCCACCAGACGCAGAGTATGGGACAGATGAAGAGGGCGATGGCGACGACGGAGGCCGACTGGAAGAGCACCGACCGCTCGCCCTGCATCTTCTGCGCCAGCAGCGCCACCACAGACGTGATTATCGCGTGTTCCACCTGTCCAGCATAAATATACTGTGGACATTTGCGTATATCCGTTGCGCAACTTGTACTACAGCTGCTAAGAATGCTCAAAAAAGATTTCGGTCCGGTCCGTCAAGCCATAAAGGAGAACCGGTTGGTAACGGACGGACGAACGGACGGACAGCCCATTACGAATTTTTCCGTCCGTATATGAACTCGACGCGCATCAGCGCGGCGAAAAAAAAAGACTCACGCCAGTTATGACGGTGTCCAAATAGTGAGTGACGTTATGGAACCAGACGAAACTCTTGACGGCCGAGTGGGTGGTGGCGTTATTTGCGAAAATTTCTTCGTCAAGAACATCGATGGCAGCCCGCACATCTACGGGTGATGAAAAGGTCCAGTCGATCAAACCGGCTGTCTAGAGAGTACTTTGTAATTTGACCCAAACGGAAACGAAACGTTTGTTTCCCAAAACCTCGCGCTCGGCGTACATCCTCGACAGATTGTGGAATAGATCAGCCGCAGTAGAAACAGCTGAACGGCAATGATGCCTCAAATTCAGCTCTTATTATTTTTTCTCTATTTAAAACATTTAAAATTGCATATGTACAATTAGCAACGGTGAAAATTTGCAGAACCTCACCACAATAGCGCATGTGCATGTCCGTTTCAAAACCGCCCTTCGCGAAGTAGGAGCTGCCCATGGCTCGTTTTCGTCCTGAATACAAGATTCTGAGTCGCGTATTAATTATTAATTGGGTAATCTGTAAAAAGTCGAAATCATCATAGCGCTATTTAGACAATTTTTACTACCAATGTTGTCTCCAGCAAACAAAGACATCATCATGGCGTTGATTGAGCTCCAGAGGCGGCTCTCGAATCGCTTGTCAGCGGTGAACCAACGCCCAATGCGTTCAATCAAGTTTTCTGTTCGTGAAGTATACCAACTAAAAACTGGGATTTTCCAAAAAAGTGCGGAACCAGGAACACCTACATAGACGCCCTTACTCAAGAGTCTTAGCGCAGTTGACTAAGCTTGCATCCACCGATTGACGAAAGAAGTTCAATTCCTGCTTGTCTAAGAGCAGTCCCAATGAGTCCGGGCTAGAAAGGTGAAAAATTGAAGCAGAGCCGCATGAAAATGCTTCCAGACCTGCTGAGCACATTGGCGAGGTGCAGACCTGCTTGAGTTCTGAACTGGACGAGCTGCTCGCGAGCGGTGGACCGTTGTTTTGGATCGGCGGCTTCGAGCACGACGCAGGACATGCCGCGCTCCTTCTGGAGGGCGACGATGAGGGAGCGGTACTCGAGCAGCTGCTCCAGGCTCTCGTTCATCCGCTCCGCCGCCGCGAAGTCGTGCAGTATGCGGTCCATAATCTGCGGTGGTCTCGTCACCTCGCGTTTCTCCCACAAACTGTCCGTGCGCACAAGGCACGACGCACCATTCCCGAGAGGACGAGCAGCGCCAGGAGGGGCGGGGCGACGATGGCCGCGAGCTTGAGCGCGACCAGGCATCGGTTCTCGCGCTGCAGCCGGAGCTTCTCCCTCTTCTCTTCTTCGCGCAGACTTTGGAAGAAGATTGGCGCCGCCGCTGCACCAGGTGCCGGGCCGTCCTGTGGCGGCGGCTGCTGCTGCTGCTGCTGGCCGCCAGCGTCCTCAGCCATCTCGGCGCCCAGAAGAGTGGCGAACCTCGCGCCCTCTCTGCCAACGGAGTCAAAACGGTGAGCGGAAGTGAGCGCCGTGGACAGCAGCAGGGCGGCCAGCCAGAGATATTGGAGTCGGCTTTCTGGCGCTTATTCAGCTCATGCGTGTAGAAGGTAGGTGTGCGGTGTGTACGCCGAGCGACGGTGGCGAGGTCGGCGAGTCGACCGAGCCGCTCGGCAAACAGGCTGCGTAGACGCTGTCAGAGCTCTACGACTTTTAGAACGAAGCTGCGAAGTACCCCAGATTGGTTCGCTGCCGTTCGCGGTGACGTCGACTTTTGCGTGCCATTGCGTCGACTCAACTGAATGCAGACTTCCTCCAGCTGTTTCAACTTCTGTTAGCTGAATCGCGGCTGTGTGTCATTTTAATAGTCTAATGAGAAACGAAAATGAAATCGCGTACGCACTTTGCGCTCCACAAGTCGACACTGACACGTCTAGGCTTTCCTGCCTGCCATTTCCTCGAATCCATTTCTTTGTTTGTCCGGTTGGAAGCGAAGCGATGGGCCTATGCGGATTACGTTTCTCCCAGGCTGCTTCCGCAACAGCGCTGACACATCAATGTGTTCCACCTTGGCCTCCTGCGTATACTGATGATCGGATTTCAGTAAAATTGTTTAGTAAAGAAATATTGCCATATCAACAAAAGAGCCTTCAATAACATTTATAGGTTAAAAGTCAAAATGAAAATGGCATCCAAACAAAAAAGAATGGATGGAAACAGTGCTCAGATTCGCCGTAAACAAAAGAAAACAATTTGCTCAGTCTATAAAGTAGCACTAGCATAAACAAAGTAAACAGCTTATGCAGATTAAAGGCCCAAACTTAGTTTAATTTTCAACGCAGTTTCACGACTCGCGATTTTTTATCCTTTTCAGAAATGTTTCATAACATTATAAAGGTGTTTTAAGAAGAATTAAGGAAAAATTTGCAGGCAGCTGCAAAAAAAGGAGAATATGTGACTTTCCCAGACTGAACTACAGAAACAACAATGGTAGAACATTGCAGTCAAGTCCACTTTGAAAAATGATTGTATAACAGCATTGCAGTTGATGTGGAGTCCACTTTGAAAAACGATTGTATAAGAGCATTCAACGATAGGAACCATCGATTTGCCTGTCACATATTCGGCGTTTTTACCGCTCGCTGCATAATGACAGACTGCACAAAGTACAGTGGTGTGGGACTTACGCATAACAGAGATATCCATAGTGCATATCCACAGAAATGCACACACTCACATGCTCGCGCGTGCATGGACGCACGCACGTACCTGTATGCACAAACGCGTGCACGCACGCACGCGCGCCCACAGACACGGAAATACATATGACGATTGAACGAATCTACCACACTTATGGTATCTCCTAATTCTTCTGTTCTGCAAACACGTGTGCAGTCGGGATCGCTGTACGGACAGTATCACACTGCTAGAAGTTCGTTGTGCTAACGCCATCTGTAATCTAGAGCAGTGATGACACAAGAGAGTACATTGAAAGGGCATCACTTGATCTAGTGGCTCCATCAAGAATCGATCCCAGAACCATGTGCGCAAGAAGAGGCCGATTCTCTACCATTAGGCCATACGCTGCCCCAGAGAGTGTATGTACTATGTACACAACAGGCTGTTAAAATTTATGGAGCTGTTCTGCAAACCCAATTTACCATACCATACCAAAAAGTATCATTACTTGGTGCGTGCGTGCCGTTTTCTGAAATAAAATAGCTCGCGATAAAAACGCCGAATATCTGACAGGCAAATCGATGGTTCCTATTGTTGAATGCTCTTATACAATCGTTTTTCAAAGTGGACTCCACATCAACTGCAATGCTGTTATACAATCATTTTTCAAAGTGGACTTGACTGCAATGTTCTACCATTGTTGTTTCTGTAGTTCAGTCTGGGAAAGTCACATATTCTCCTTTTTTTGCAGCTGCCTGCAAATTTTTCCTTAATACAGTGGTTTTTCCTAATTCCTGATACAGTGGTTCCAGTACGTGCGTGCGTGCGTGCATGCATGCATGCTTGCGCACGCGCGCACAGCGAGTGGCGTGTGACGCGCTCATTACCCCAAGCCTGACCACGAGGACGCCACCACCATCAGCATGCCCATTGAGGACGCGTCCTACGTGGCCCTCTGCGCGGCCAAGATGGTGGTCAACTATGGCGTGCGTGCGTGCGTGCATGAGTGCGTGCAAGCGTGCGTGCGTGCATGCGAGTGTGCGGGCGTGCGTGCGTGCCGCGGTGTGTGCGTGTGAGAGTGCAGACGTGCGTGCGTGCAAGAGTGCAGACGTGCGTCAGTGCGCGCGTGCGTGCGTGCGTCGGTGCGTGTGTGCGTGCGTGCGTGCGAGAGTGCCTGCATGCAAGAGTGCGGGCGTGCGTGCGTGCGGTAGTGTGGGCGTGCGAGAGTGCGGACGTGCGCGCGTGCGTGCGTGCATGCGTGCGTGTGTGCGTGCGTGCATGCATTGGTGTTGCGTGCGTGCGTGCGTACGTGCGTGCGTGCGTGCGTGCTAGAGTGCCTGCATGCGAGAGTGCGGGCGTGCGTGCGTGCGTCGGTGTGTGTGTGCGTGCGTGCGAGAGTGCGGACGTGCGCGTGCGTGCGTGTGTGCGTGCGTACGTGCATGCATGCATGCGCGCCTTGTGGGGTTGCACATGAGAGTGCACATCCCAAAACCACTTGATGTTCACTGCTTTGATAAAGTCAGCCAAAAAATATCAGGGTGTACGCGTCAGCGTACAACCCTAATATGTGACGACTTCTCAATGCGGCTTTTTGAATTTTCGATCGCCTATAACTTTTAATTGCCTGAACGGATTTGGACGCGTTATAGCTCAAACGAACCGCCTTCTTCTGGGGCATCGAACGCGCCATAACGCGTTTCCTTGTTTTGCTGCAAGGGGGCGATACCCCCAAAAATGTTGTGAAAACGCGGGTTTTTTTTTTCGTGTTCTCTGCCACTTTTTTGGACCGCCACTCCTGAACGCCGCTAGCGATTGGGCTAAAACTTGGCATGGATACGCAGTCTATGGTGGCAATTTCTACCTCAAATGCATTTGCTCCTAGTTGCTTCCAGTCTTGAGTTATGGCCGATTTTGCCCGATTTTTTGGACATAGCCGTTTTTTCGGCCAAAACTTTGTCAGCTATAGGCGCTTCAACCGCTCATCGGAGAGATTCGCTATAATTGTGAAAGTTGACCGCCCAGACATGTATCATTTCACTTTCAGCAATTCAGGTCGCTCCGACGTCCATGTCGCCATAGCCGAATTTTTTTGATAGTTCCGACAAGAGTAAAACTCCAAAAAATGCCATGTAAACCCCCAATTTTTTTTTGATTTTCGTGAACAATACGTCAAGGCGAGTGATTGGTAGTCAATGTTTTTAACGTTTAATCAATGGATAATGAGATATGAGCTCCTGAACCTTTAAAAAATGATTTTATTTTTAATTTTTTTTTTATAATTTTTTTGTTAAAGAAATCGGCATGAAACTTTGCAAGCGTATGCTGTATACAATCAGAAATTAATCCCCCAAATGGATTCTTTCTAAATGCCCACAATCTTGAGATCCGGAACACTTAGTAATGTTGCGTCTTGGACAACAAATCGAGAGGTCGCGGGTTCGACTCCCGCTGGTGTCTCTTCCATCTCCTATGGCCCAATGGGAAACCAATCAGTACTGCGTTACCCCACTGTCCCTTCCCATGTTGTTCCCACGACCCACGCTAAATTTTTTCAGTTTTTTTTTGTTTTTCAGGCTTTAGTATATTTTTTTGGCTGACTTTTGGGATGTGCACTTTTATGTGCAACCGCACAAGCCGCACAGGCCGCACGCGCACGCACGCACGCACGCACGCACGCACGCACGCACGCACGCACGCACGCACGCACGCACGCACGCACGCACGCACGCACGCACGCACGCACGTATGTACGTACGTACGCACGTACGTACGAACGAACAAACGCCCGCCCGCGGGCCAGCCAGCAGGAACGAGGCAGGCAGGCAGGAAGGCGTCCCTAGCAAGGCATCGCCTCTATCGCTTTCCCAAGCCATAAAACGCGATCAATCCTGCCGCGTCCTCAGGCGTGCGCCCCAAGCTACAGAGTAGAGAAGCGGCGGCTCAAATAGGTCAAAGGAATCAAAGGTGCCGCCTGTTGCAAATCAAAGGCGCCGCCTGGACATCCATCTGCTGTGCCAGCGGACGACGTCGAGATAGCGTTGCTCTCCTGTGCCCTCACCACACATGTAAATAGCCCACCAAAGTCTGTGCTCGTTTACACAGTCGCACAGTATTGTCTCTCGTGTCCTGCGTAGTAATTCCAAATTGTATAAGTATAGGTATGTTCCAAATTGAGCGGTTGTGGTGTACATAGGAAATGGTAGTGTTAGACGCAACACAATAGTGCACTATTGGTAACATTTTCTAGTGCTGTCGCTGCCCTAGATAACAGATGGCGTTCTTCCGAATGTCTTTGGCTTTTGTCCACTGTCCACTGAGGTGTCCACTTTTGTTCTTTTTATTGAACGAACGTGTAGTGTGTGCATAACATGTTGGTCCGAAACATCGAGTGCTCCTTTACTTCGCTTTATCTGCCAACCTGCATGATATGATTGGCGTCAGTAATCAGTACTGTACGCAGTTTATGTACAAAGCGAAACATTGGCATACTTTACCATAGGCAAGCAGTGGAGAATGGTGGCCGCTGCTGAGCACAGTGGCAACAGCCCAAGTTGTGGCCACTACGTCGCCTGGATTCCCAGTTGCGCTTCCACACATGGCAGGCAAAACAGAAAGTGGATAAAGGTCGACGATGCCTCTGTTGGCAACGCAAGGGCATTCCCAGCCGGGCTGAAGGGGATGACGCTGCTGGTTCTGGAGGCCCGCCACTAGTGTGCGATGGATATTTTATTTACCCCTTTGCTATGATTTGTGTGTGTGTCAGTGTGTAGGATAGAACATGGGCTGCTGGACTGTTTTCTGTGCACTTGCACGACGACGTGTACCCTTCTGTGTGCCTGCCTGCCTGCGTGCGTGCGTGCGTGCGTGCGTGCGTGCGTGCGTGCGTGCGTGCGTGCGTGCGTGCGTGCGTGCGTGTGCGTGCCGGTGCGTGCGTGCGTACGCATGGGATTCATAGACTACACGCTAACCGCTGAACGTTGTACGAGCGAACCTTTGTATAATGTGGCCAGCTTTAGCGTCTCACGGAATAGCAAGGTAGAAAACGGCGGCTGGGCTCGGTGTTGGAATGATGCGCACGTCTCTAAGCTAGCTGACTCAGCAATAGACAGCGTTCACTTTTCGATGCATCATGCACAACATTTCCTCTGCTTTTCTTCAAATATAATCACTGTTTGGCATCATGGGGATGGCTATGCTATATGGGCCATTGACGGCCGCCTAGCGTTGCCCCTAATCCAACAACAACAACAACAACAACAGCAACAAGAACATGAACAAGAACAAGAACAACAACAACAACAAGAACAACAAGAACAACAACAACAACAACAACAACAACAACAACAACAACAACAACAACAACAACAACAACAACATTCGTTCGTTCGTTCCATCGTTCGCTCGTTCTTTCGTGCATGTGTGGGTACGCTTTTTACGCCAAAGGAAAAATCTTACGAAAAAACACTGTATTAAGGAAAAATTTGCAGGCGGCTGCAAAAAAAGGAGAATATGTGACGCTCTAATGTTGCAGTCCAGTTTGGAAAAGAGCGGTATTAAGGCATGCCCCACTGCGTTCTAGCCACTTCCACACTGCAGCTGATCAACTTCAGTTTGAACAAACCATGTATATTAATCCGAACCGAACGCCGCAAAACGTCACATATTCGGCGTTTGTTGTGCGAGCCATTTCACTCAGCCAAGCCTAAACACCAAAAACGTCCATCAACTCATAGCTCATCTCCATAACAAAACGTTATCATTGCCCATCACCATGAGAGCCAAAGTATGTTTTGCATAATCAATCAGGGTGCCCTGCTAAAAACTGTGACATGTGGATTCGTGATGATGTACAGTTGGTAATGTGTAGGTAGGCGTCAGGCGAGACGTACATACGTACTACAATCTGGCTCCATTCCCTTGTGGCGTTCCGCCAAAATGACGAACTGTTTGTACAACATTCGTATCTTGTCCCCCAGCGATTTGTGTAGTGCTCTAATGCGTGCGTGTGTGCTGCGTGCTTGCCAGCCTGCCTGTGTGCGTCAGTGTATGCGCGCGTGCATGCGTGCGTGCGTGCGTGCGTTCGTGCGTGCGTGCGTGCGTGCGTGCGTGCGTGCGTGCGTGCGTGCGTGCGTGCGTGCGTGCGTGCGTGCGTGCGTGCGTGCGTGCGTGCGTGCGTGCGTGCGTGCGTGCGTGCGTGCGTGCGTGCGTGCGTGCGTGCGTGCGTGCGTGTGCATGGGGGTTCCATGGACATGTGCTAATTTCTCGCATTCGCTCTATGTAAATGTCAGTCAGTTCCAGTCACCGTTACTTTCGCAGCACATTTCCGTTGTGGGCGAACACAACAAACGCCGAATATGTGACGTTTTGCGGCGTTCGGTTCGGATTAATATACATGGTTTGTTCAAACTGAAGTTGATCAGCTGCAGTGTGGAAGTGGCTAGAACGCAGTGGGGCATGCCTTAATACCGCTCTTTTCCAAACTGGACTGCAACATTAGAGCGTCACATATTCTCCTTTTTTTGCAGCCGCCTGCAAATTTTTCCTTAATTTTAACATCTGAAAAGAAAAACGAAAAAAAACTAAAAAAAATGTAGGATGAGTCGTGGGAACAACATGGGTGGAGCAGGAAAGGACACTGGGGTAACGCAGTATTGATTGGTTTTCAGGAGATGGCAGAGACGCCAGCGGGAGTCGAACCCGCGACCTCTCGATTTGTTGTCCAAGATGCAACATTACTAAGTGTTCCGGATCTCAAGATTGTGGGCATTTAGAAAGAATCCATTTGGGGGATTAATTTCTGATTGTATGCAGCATATGCTTGCAAAGTTTCATACCGATTAGTTTAACAAAAAAAATATTAAAAAAAAAAATTAAAAAAACTAATTTTTGGAAGGTTCGGGAGGTCATATCTCATTATCCAGTGATGAAACTTTTAAAGCATTGACTACCGATGACTCGCCTTGACGTATTGTTCGCGAAAATCAAAAAAAAATTGGGGGTTTACATGGCTTTTTTTGGAGTTTTACTCTTGTTGGAACTATCGAAAAAATTCGGCTATTGCGACATGGACGTCGGAGCCGCCTGATTTGCTGAAAGTGAAATGCTACATGTCTGGGCGGTCAACTTTCACCATTATAGCGAATCTCTCCGATGAGCGGTTGAAGCGCCTATAGGTGACAAAGTTTTGGCCAAAAAAACGGCTATGTCCAAAAATCGGGCAAAATCGGCCATAACTCAAGATTGGAATCGACTAGGAGCAAATGCATTGGAGGTCGAAATTGCCATCATAGACTGTGCATCCATGGCAAGTTTCAGCCCAATCACTAGCGGCGTTCGGGCGCGGCGGTCCAAAAAAGTGGCAGAGAACAAGAAAAAAAAACCCGCGTTTCCACAACATTTTCGGAGGTATCGGCCCCTTGCAGCAAAACAAGGAAACGCCTTATGGCGCGTTCGACGCCCCAGAAGAAGGCGGTTCATTTGAGCCATAACGCGCCGAAATCCGTTCAGGCAATCAAAAGTTATAGGCGATCGAAAATTCAAAAACCCGCATTGAGAAGCCGTCACATATTAGGGTTGTACGCTGACGCGTACACCCTGATTAATATAGCAAATCTAAATGTACACACCAGACATGTCAAACCGTTTGGGAAGGAATAAAACGGCATGATCATGCGAATGTCGTCGGGGTCGCAGTTGTGTTTACCGAGCGGCCTTGCTGTCGAGGCGAGCGAGCGCGCTGCTGCCGAGCTGAGATGGACGGCCCTGATGGAATACGGAAAGCGGAGCCCCGCATGAGCCATCGAAGCTGGAACAATACAGCGCTCGAGTGAGCCAAGAAATTGGAACTGGTGTGGAAGCGCGCCCTAGCGCCTATTATGGGTGCGTGCGCTTCATTAGACGGTTAGTGGCGTCGCGTTGCATTCGGCCTGCGCTGCGCGGTATATTTAGGAGAGGCAGTGGAGTGGCAACGACCACTCTTTCTGCAGCTGCCAAGTCACGTCCGCCTCGCAGTCCACGCTGTCTCTCTTTGAATATTGAGGAACTGCGACATGACGAGTCTCTCGCAACGTCTCTTATTCGGTTTCTATCAACGGTCGCCGCAGGCTGAGTCAACACCCCCCACCAAAGTCTTCTTCTTACTGTACGCGATGCAAACGTCGATCAGACGGGAGACCCACAACTCAGATAGCAGTGCCGGTGTCCTTTATAAACGTGTTCGGACACACTTAGTACGCTCCACTGCTACATCCTACCGGTCGCACAGCGTACGTTTCTGCTGCTGCAGCTAATTGATTTGATGAGCGGGTACTGGGACAAGGGGCCCTAGTTCGCCCCATTCTAGCAGGCAAGGGGCCCTAGTAGATTGAAATCAGCGCGTGACAAGGGGCCCTAGTGGTCAAGGGGCCCTACTAGCCAATAGATTGTAATCAGATGTGGTGGGCAAGGGGCCCTAGAGACAAGGGGCCCTAGTCGATTGGAAACGAAGCGCGACAAGGGGCCCTACCCGATGCCTACACAGCAGCGGCGTGCGCGCGTGCGTACTGCGAGCCTCTGCCCAAGAGCAAGGTGGATGCGGCGCAAGTAAAGTCTGCCGCTTTCCGCTCGCAGCGAGCGACTGGGAAAAGGCCTCGCGACACAGCGCAAGAGATGCAGCAGCAGGTGCGTTGTTTCACTCCGTTGGTGGTTTCACTCCGCACCGAGTGGGTGCAGACTGCCGCCCTCCCCTTCAACATTGGCCCCATGAACGCTCTCGTCACGTCATATCTTGATTATATGGAGAAGCGTCTAGGGGCCCGTGACTGAGCGTACTGTTCTTGTCGCCCGCAATCCTCGTCAATGCTTCGCACTGTTGTCAGCGTCTAGTTGCCCGTGAGTGAGCGTACTGTTATTGTCGCCCGCGATCTTCGTCAATGCTTCGCAGTGTTGTGACCTGTTGTGCTCCCGTCTTTGTGGTCCGCTCGCGCGCGATGACAGAATATATACATGCTGACTTATAAGTTGTACACATTTACACATGTACACACACATGTACACATGTACATTGTGCCACGCCAGATCGATTCAAACTAGGGCCCCTTGCCGCATAGGGCCGCTTGTCTCTAGGGCCCCTTGCCCACTAGGACCCCTTGTCGCGCGCAGTTTCCAATCTGCTAGGGCCCCTTGCGCCTAGGGCCCCTTGCCCACCACATCTGATTACAATCTATTGACTAGTAGGGCCCCTTGTCTCCTAGGGCCCCTTGTCACACATTCGATGAGCGAAGGCGCAGTGCGTCTTCATCGATTGGCGGTTGCCGCTGTTGACCCCACGACGAGTACGACACGGTCGAACAGCGTCGAGCCTGTGCAACGCAGCCCAACTTTGCTGCACGTTGAGTTCTGGCTACATTTAAAAATTTAAGAGTCGCAAGCAAAGAAATGAAATCAG